>VDFB02058242.1:432298308-432376636 GCA_007258455.2 Sequoia sempervirens | reverse complement strand
GAATAAAAAAATAAGAATCATGTAATCACATATCTCAATCCATGATTTCTTTCCTCACATGTGCAACATACAAGAGATGTTCAATCAACCATATACAACAAGCCAAGGGTTATGATAGAAAACCTCAACAACCACTTATGTCCTTGTTTTTATAGAAATACACTTACAAAAAACCACCAATTGGTATTAAATATAAACCATATTTCTAATACTATGAGCTTACAAAACCATTTCCCCTCTCATTTACTTTTTGGTACTATGTTTTCCCTTTTTGATACTAAGTTTTCTTAATATTATATACTTTCTCAGTGTGTAAACTCACATTAAATACTTATCCCAAGGTTAGAACCAACATATGAATTTGCCTTAAGAAAATCTAACACATGTGATTCATGCATCCCTAGATCCCCTAGGTGTGTCACAAATAATATTATTTTTTGTATTATAATATTATGCAAGGTGAACAACACACCTTTTCCTAACACTTAAAAGCCTAGTAGATGATAAATTTGGCTTAATAATCCAACATATATTTATAATTTATAAAAAATCATTGGCATATCCATCATAATACTTTATGGACAAATCGATAGTAATCTTCACACACACTTTTCTACTAATAGATCTAGACCTTGTATTTTTTTATTGTATTATGATTGAATCTTTAAAAATTTGTTACCATCTATGTTTTTTATCTCCCTTGTGCCAATAAAGAAGTATACATAATCAAATTCTTTATCAAATAGCATATTGAAGAGAGGATATAACATGCTACATCTAGAATAATTGTTGGATGTTGAAGAGGGGGTGAATAAATGAACCTCCCATATGTCACACTATTTGAATTTTGTCTCGAGGAATTCCTCTAGCTAATCCATAAAATTATGTGAAATAAAACAACTCACATAGTGACCTAATATATACTTTGGATATGGATTACAAAGAATATATAAAGGTAAATCAATATTTTTGTTGGGTGGTTTATTAAAATGTAACACCAAGAATCCCAAAGATTATCAATCATACCTTGGTGTGTGTGTCTCTTGATTATTATTATTATTAATTACATTAATAAGCATTCTATCTTTAGGGTGTACAAAATGAACCGCCAAAATAGATTTAAAAATGTCTAATTCTTGACTAATTTAATTGATGAATAGTACATATAGATTTATATAGAAGATACATAATTGATATAATTGTAATTGTATAACTGGTGACTATAACTCATAATAAGCATAACCATTAACCATAAACTAAGTGGTGGTAAAAAAATTTAATATGCTCCACTAATATTCCCCCCCCTATTACATTCTTGAAAATTTACCCTTGAAACCTCAAACTTCACCTTGCTAAGAGACCCCTCTTAAGGTTTACCTAGCTCACAAAAATAACATATAACAAAAAATGTTGATTACAAAAAATAAATACACATTCTTGAGAATATTTTTCAAGTTATAGAAAAAATATTAAATTGGGTGGAACTTCATCAATTTGTCTTGCAACCCTTATAAGGGTGTATCCCTCGAGCTAAATTCTTGAGTTCCCAAATTACCATCTCCCTGAACTCCTGAATCACATATCCCCAAAATTATTGGACAATAATATGTTGTGTCATCAAGTTGTCTCATGACTCTCAAAAGGGTATAATTCCCTAGATCACAACTCCTGAACTATCAAACAACAATCCATAAATTGAGTTCACCAAATCCCTTATCTATCTTCAAAAAAAAACTTCACAATATTTACATTCTTAAATTCTGTCAGCATCAAAAAATGAAAGGAAGAACATATATTTCTCATGCAAAACACTATCTCAAAGCGAGAAGCTATCTTGAGATGATAGAGATCCTCCAACCTCTAATGCCACCATCCTCAAATAAAATAATTAATACAATTAATTTATTCTCTTGATCAACTCATTGATCTTCTATTCATAACCTTGAATTTAGTGGTTATATTTCTTCAATCCTCCAAATGAAGCACTCAACTTGAATAGCCCAAAAAATACCTTTTAATAAATTGAGATTAATAGCAACAATCTATTGTATAAGATATTTAATATAGATTGTATTGTATTGACCTAAAACCTCTTTAATGATAAATTTTCTAGTCAAAGGAATACATTTCTTATATAGCTTTATATAGCCTATGTTGTAAATTAACTCTCCTATAATTTTTAAGTTTGGACATCCAAAGGTCACATATGGCTCAACTTGATGCAACATGTTCATTGTTGCTTTGTTCATGCCATTGAATATTTTCCTCAACTGTCGAAGTTGCAAAAAAAATATTATTTTTAGATGCATATCATTGATATCACATATTTGAATAATGACCAATAACTTAATTTTTGGCACAAAATATAAAAATATTGGAGAGAATGCTGACCATTCGATCAATGATATAAGGAATTTCATCTTCAATTTGAAGGTCTGCTACAAATCACTTTAAGAAATAAAAATTTCCCATTAAATGGATCACCCTCAATTCTAAGACAAGTTGATTGCACAAGGTCAATAATAGTTGTTTGGAAAACCACTTCATATGTAAGCATACTAATACTAGAAATAATACCAATGTGACCAGGTTTGTGGATATAACTAGGCATAATATCATTTTTTCACGAGCACTAGGATTGATAATTCTAGGATGATAATAAGGAAGTACTAGAACAATTGTCCACCATTGAAAAAATGGGATATCTTCGCACAAGGCTCCACTTCTCTATGCAATAAATTGGGGTAGACCAAATATGAATTTTTTGATTTGAGATCTCCTAGAAATGCATGCTAACACCATTCTCCACATGCCTTCTTATTTAAAATTTTTGAGTTAATGGTAATATTTTTCTTCATGCTAGCAATATTGTCCTCCATCAATACATTTAAAATTTCATTGCATTGATTTCAAATTACACAGTGATAAATGAAACTACCCTGGACACTGGTAGTTTTGAGCATTTAATATGCCATAGAGTTGTCCATTAGGAAGAAGTGTTATTGCTTGCAAATACACTAATGGATAATAAATATTACAAAAGAAATCATCAAGTCACAGAACCATACTTCATAAATTATTTGATACCATAACAAAGGGTAAATGATTGACTAATTTAAGTGTTGAAAATACATAAATTTATACATGAGAGATATAGTTGATATAACTATAATTGTATAAGTGGTGACTATAACTAAATAACAGGAATAATCATTAACCATTAAAACTAAATGGTAATAAACAATGTAATATGCTACACTAACATTAACATTGCAATGACTTTATAAAAATCCTTCTAACTTATTAACTACCCAAATCATCAACTACTAAATAGCTCATAACTAATAACTAACTAAAACTTAACATATAATAAATTAATATTAACATGTTTTGATTAATGGAGAAAAACATGTTTTGGGGGGACCTGAGACCCCTTACAAATTTAGGTTTTGAAGGGACCCAAAACCCTATCCAAAGAAAGTTGTAAATAGATAAAAAAAAAATAGACAGTTAGCAACCTGTCAACAGTAGCCCTCCAAAATATACACTAGACTACCCATGTTGCAAAGATCAAGTTTTGAAGGGATCCTAAAACCCTTTACATCCAGGTTTTAACAGGGACCTTGAAACCAACAATAGAAAGAAACCTCCTAAGTTAGTCAGGAAACAACACAGCCTACAAAAGTCAAGCCACAATAAACCATCTGCTCTAAGTTGAGTCACAAGAAAGAGGGCAAAAAAAGATCCCATTCAAAACAATCAATCCCACCAAACTCCCTAACTCAATAAGAGAGTTACAAAGCAAGACTAAATACAGAGAATAACTATTTTCTACCACTCTCATAGCATCCAAACTCCCCACCTCAATAGGGGAATTAGAGAACATCACAGAGCACTGAGAAGCTTCAACCTTCAAATAACCCCATCCATCCTGAATCACCAACCCATACTCCACCTCTATAGGAGAGAGCTCCCCTCTATAGGAGAGGATGAAGTGAAATCCATTACTACCAAAGTCACCAATCTCCTACACACACAAGGTCCACCTCAATAGGAACTAGTAGAAGAGATGAGCACTTCCCACTACAACTACAACAACCAACACTGCTCCAATAGGATAGGGCTCTACCTCAATAGTAGTAATCTTCACCTCAATAGAAGACAACAACTATAGCAACCAGCAAAAAGAAGCCACTCCAATAGAAAGGGAAAAAATGACATCCTTTGGAAACAAGAGGGCCTAGTACAAGAAGGAAGATAATGACAACACCCCAGCCATCAACAGAAAAAACCAACACCTCTAAGAATTCCAAATAGACTATAAAAGAAGCTCATCCAATAGAAAGCAAAAGAGAATACCCTCTTTAAAATAAAACAACATCATATTCGGATTAATTTATTACTTATTTCATTATTTTATGTCATGCACTATAATTCCTAGCACCCCCCTTTAGTGTTGAAATAGGGACTTTATTTTGGTGATGCAATATCAACAATTGGCCTATCTCATATTTTCCCCCCTTCAATGAATTTTTTCTTTGGATATTAGTTTTTAGTCCTCCTAATGTATCCAATTACAATGTGCAATTGAAAAATCTATTACACCCTTATGGATCCAAAATCCTTACACAAAGAAAAAGGAAAAATTAAATTGGTTGTAACCATCTAAATATCTTTGTCTTTCACATCAAATTATGAATCAATATTGACAATATACTCAAATAATTTATGGGTTTTGTAGTCCTATTAAATATCTTTCCAAAACATTTTGAATTTATACATTTTTTTATGAAATGAGAAATATATCATATTTTTTAGTGAAACTATGTTAAACCACCATTTAAAAAGAATAATGTACCAACAATTGAATGGTTCCTAATGAGAACATAATTCTTCCTTTGCATAAAATTAATATCCATCAAAGAGAAAAATAATAAATCCATACCAACATTCAAAAAATGAAACCCTCATAACTAAAAGATGAAAACCTTTTTCTCAATCACCTTAATAATGGAAGAAATACTATAGAAATAATATACACAATGAAAGAGAAAGGTTGTTCACATGAATGAAAAATGTCAACATGTTCACTGCAAGGTTTGTGGTTCCGCTAGTCCTTTGTTTGCGATGCTTGAATTTACAAAAAATAGATGGGAATATAAAAAGATAATGAGGTTGTGAAGGTCCATGAAATCCACTAACCCATTTCCTTGATCAACTTGACAAACAAAGCATGAGTGGGTAAAAATCAGAGAGGCCTCTTTCAAAACCCACTCTAGTACCATATTGAAATGGTGACAAGAGAGAGCCAAAGGCTCAAACCTATAAATTCTTCATTCATCAACAACACAACTATTATATTGCAATGGCTTTATAAATCCTTCTAACTTATTAACTACCCAAACCACTAACTAGCAACTAGTTCATAACTAAAAACTAACATATAATAAATTAATAATAACATGTTAATTTATTACTTATTTTATTATTCTACATCATGCACTATAATCCCTAACACTTTTTTTGACATGTGATCATGTAGGATAGGCCAATAGAATATTCATCCCTCTTAGCTTCTCGACATTTTTGATACATACCATATTGGTTCATGAGGGTATGGGAATGTTTGGAAATACCTTCTAAGGTTGAAAACAAAGAGGATGATCAAGGACATGTGATAATAATTTTCTATAATCTCCTTTATTTCATTAATATTATGTTTAATTTCTTGTTTATATGAAGGATTTTGGGAAGGACACTTTGGTGGGGGTTTGGGAACTTGTATATTTCTCATTCATATTGTCTATTTCAAATTTAAAATGTACACAATTAGGATTTAGAACAATATTTTATTAAAACATATATAATTTAGATTAAATATTAATAATACACAATAAAATTAAACTCTAAACTATGTTCAATTGAATTGAAAACCCTAAATGATATGAAAAAGATCTCATACTTGATCAAATTAAAAACATGAAATCCATGTTGTAGTAAATACTTAAAATACATTGAATCAAATTAACAACGCTAAACTAATTAAAAAAAAATTATTTAATTTTATATTCAATTTAATTAAAAGAAAATAAGAAACCTAACTCTATTAAATTTTTTCACTTGGGTCAGTGTAGGATCATGGGGGTCCAAACTAGGCCCTTAAGTGAATGAAAATTCAGAAAAATAGTTAGGCAACTTGACATAAAATTTTGAATAAGTCATTAACATAATTTTAAAAATGTGTAAGAACAAAATTTATAGAAAATTGAATGTAGTTTCTAAGATACTAGTCCTTTTTTAGAAAAAAGTAAATCTATTTAGTGAAAATTTGAAAATTCAATGTAGTAGTACTAAATTTTTAGGAAAAAATAAAAAGCAGGTGTATTTCTGACCAACCTAAGTACAAGCAATTTTTATTTTTATTTTTGAAAATTTCAATATAAGTAAAGGACACATGCCCATGTGTGCCACATTTTTTTTGTAATTTTTTGCAAGTAAATAATTAGTTATGAATTTTTTATTAAAACTTGTTTGTCTGACCACCATAACTTGGTAAAAAATTTATGAAATTTATTTTTTCTTTTTTTTATCCTATAGTATGGGAATTATAGAATGTGTCGCTTCTTTCCGATTCAAAAAATGTTAAATCATTTAAGAATTATATATTTTTTTAATCAACCTATCAATTAGGACTTTAGTCAGAATGCATGTAGAAAATCAATAATAATTATCTATTTAATTCCAAATAAGCCATATCTTATATTGACAGAAATTTGACAATTTTTTCAATAAACCCTTTTCGTTTCATCAAATTCGGATTAAAAAAGGGTCTTAAACCATTTTTTTGTCATATCACCACTTTTTGGACCCCCATGATCTTGCACTCACCCACTTGCTAGGAATATTACTATCATTTGCTAGGGTCAGGGAGTAAGGAGGATTATATATATATAATCTCTTATATATGTACTATATATATACATACATACATATATAATATATATATACATACATACATACATACATACATACATACATACATACATACATATATAAATATATATGTAATCTCTTATATATGTACTATATATATACATACATACATACATACATACATACATAAATATATATGTAATCTCTTATATCTATTTTATAACCTTTTTTATTGTAAATTTAGGAACATGGGAAAAATGGATATCCGTTTGGGTGAAATATAAATTCATTTATAATAGATATCCATTTTGATTTGGCACTGCCAAAACTAAATTGAACTTCTATCCAAGCTAAGGAAAAGTCAAAAAATTGTTTTACAATTTTGACTTTAGTATAGAAGCATTTTCGTTTATTGCCACTATTTGGTCCATCATTATCTCACACTCATTCTCAAACAAATCTACTAAAATTTTATTTTATTTTATTTTAAAATATAATGACCTAGAAGAGAATCCTTATTGATCTATTATCTAATATTTAATATTTCTAATAAAAATTTATGGATTGCATTTTTAATACACTTGGTATTAAATATTTATTAAAAAAATACTAGAATTTAAAAGAATTAATGCATACCCTAGAGTTTCAAATTTTACAATATTGAAAAAACTAAAAGGAAAAAGAAATTACTATAAAAGTGGAGTCCTCCTTAAACTCATTCTTTGAAAAACTTGCAATAGTTATAACAGTGTCTATTTTATTGAAAATTATATCCCTATAAAAATTGAAATTTTATAAATGTAAATATAAAATAATCAAAATTTCTACATTTCATTGTCTGCATTACTTAAAAATTAGAAACATATGGTCATTTTCAAGTGCTTTATGTTAAAAAGTTGGACCTCGGTTATTTTTCATATTGGCTGATATTTTTCATAAATTTTGAAATGCATGTTCATGTTAGATTAGTACACACATCAAAGTGGGATAAAAATGTAATGGTCCAATTAGCATACTTAGATGCTATCTCTCATTTAGTCTTGTGTCCATCTTGATGTAAGTTGCTTAATGTGGTAACATATTGCTAAGTGGCATACTCTTTATCTTAGACTTGACTCACAACTTGAACCATATTCATCCATATTTCACCCATGTTTGCACTATTTTCTATACATTCATTACTTTCCTTTATATCACAACAATATCCCTTCAAATCATTTTTGTAAGATGTGGGATTGACTTAGGTCAACCCCACAAAGAATGAAAATGACCATAAAGCAAAGTATGCATTGTGCACTCTAACACATGATGAAGGAGGATCAAGAAATAAAAATGGGAGAATAGTTAGAGTACACTTCAATTTTAAAATAAAATAGAGGAAACAAATCTATACATTATCATCAGAATGTTCATCTACATGTTTATGAATGTTGTTTTCAATATTTTTTTATCTCTATTAATTTAATCAACCAAGGGTCTTACCCTAGGAGATCATGTTCACCTATTGAATTAATAGACTCCTAAAAGGTGTCTTTAGACACCACCTTAATATATTCAAATATTTAGAAAGCAAAGGTGAACAAAATCTCAAGCACACTTTATGTTAAATTAGTTATGTATGGCTCAAATAAGTTTTAAAAATTAGATCGAGTTTATAAGATACTATTAACCTCACAAGGTGTGGGATCGATTTGCATTAATTTTGGCAAGATAGTATAAATTTCATAAAGCATGAAAAACATAATTAGTTTATTTTCTATAATAGTTAAGTGATCTATCAAAGAATCAACACAAAATCTTCATTCTCAATTTTAAAGCTAGATGTGTCTATCCACACATTTAATTTTCTTCATATTTCAATTGTCTATCCTGACTCTTATATCTAAATTAATTATTTGCTAATTCATTACATTTATTTAATTACTTAAATATTCATTAAAATATAATTCAAACCCTTACACATATTGTTTTTATAAATTCCCGATAATTATTAAAAAATCGATGTCTAAATTAAATATAACCATTTAAATAAGATTCTTATCAAATGTATTTATAAAAATATTTAAAAATAAATAAATATTAATAAATGAATTATAGAATTTGAAAAACTTATGAAAATTCATTTACATTATATTTTAAAAAATCTACTCAAAAGATTTTATAAATACTTTTTCCTTCATTGGACCCACATAACAAATTAAAGATAGGTAGCTATACTAATACGCACATTGAGAAGAAGAAAGCTTTCCCATCACGTCACGGAACGGCTGATGATAAGAAAAAGTCGATTTCCCTGGATTTCACCGTACCGTGAGGAACATGAACTCTTTTTTTCTTTTTTCATTTCAGTAAGTATTTTATTATGATATTTAGGTCAATTTTACAAACATTATAGTCTTATATGATTTATTCAAAAATAAGGTCACTTACTATTATATTTGGATCAAGTATGCAAACATTTTAACAATTACAAGGTTTATTCAAAGAAGATATAATTGAGAAGACACAACAACTTTTTAACAACCATTCTATAAATCTGAAAAATAAAATGACTGATTAGTCTCATAAACTATATTTAACTTTGTGAATATTAAAATTCATCTACTCTATTCATTCTATTAATCTGACTCATGATGTTGGTGTCCGTTTGATATACACTAGTCTATAGTTAAGAAAATACAGGAACTTCTTAACGATCATTCTATAAATGTGAAAAGAAGAACGACTGATCAGTCCCATAAACTATCTTTTAACTTAATGGGAAGCTTACCATGATATTTGGATCAAGTACGCAAAAATTTTAACGATTACAAGATTTATTTAAAGAAGATAAATTGAAAACACATCATTCTCTAAATCTGAAAAATAAATGACTAATCAATCCGATAAACTATACATTAAAAATTCATATATTTTATTCATTCTATTAATCTGACTCATGGTTTTGGTGTTCATTCGATATACACTAATCTGTAGTTAAGAAAATATAAGAACTTCTTAACTATCATTCTATAAGTCTGAAACGAAGAATGACTGATCAGTCTCATAAACTATCTTTAACTTAATGGAAAGCTTACTACAATATTTAGATGAAGTATACAAACATTTTAACGATTACAAGATTCTATAAATCTGAAAAATAAAATAGCTAATCAATCTGATAAATTATACATTAAAAATTTAGTTATTCTATTCATTATATTAATATGACTCATGATGTTAGTGTTCGTTTGATATACACCAATCTGTGGTTAAGAAAATACAAGAACTTCTTAACAATCATTTTATAAATCTAAAAAGTCTCATTAAAAAATTTCAAAAAAAAAAATTCAAAAACCGTCTTTGTATAAATCTGAAAAATAAAATAACCAATTATTTAAAAATTCAATACTCATAGTGTTGGTGTTCGTTTGATATACGCTTGTCTGTATATCAAATTCCATTCAAACATTCTTGATTTGACTGTTTTGTCATTTATTTTTCTTTATAAAGATAATATAGTCTTGGACTTTGATAAAGACCACAAAATTGTGTGGAAGGAGTTGAATGAGTACAACTACTTTAGACGAACAGCCGCCTCATACCCATCAAAAACTTTCAGATGAATATTAGGCTACTACTGAGAAGGACGAATTCCAGAAAACAGCCGCCTCATCACCATCAACGCACTGTATTATCTACCGACACAGCTCTACCATTCTTGCACGTGTGAGTGGATCAATAAAAATCTTTATGTTTGCCCACTTCATCTAAAATTGCTAACAAAACCTAGATAAGCAGTACAGCTACAACATATATATCAAGCTTTTTACCCAGGTACGCATTCTGGGCTTTATAAATAGGTTCCACCATATGCATATCTCTACAATTTCTGGGTGCATCGATATTAAAACTTGGTAAACAATTTTCTTCAAAAATTTCATGTGGGTCGATTGTTTTTAGACATATTGTTTGGTTATGGAATGTTTTGCAGAGATGGGATTGAAAGAGAGGGAGAGAGGTGAGATTGCATCGCCATGCGCGGCGTGTAAGATTCTGAGGAGAAGATGCGACCCAGATACATGCGTGCTGGCTCCTTACTTTCCTCCGGATGATCCTCTCAAGTTTGCTACTGCACATAAAGTATTTGGTGCATGTAACATTATCAAAATGCTTCAGGTGAATTACTGCCTTACTGTTATTCTCTTTCAGTCAAGTAATTATTTATACTAGGAAGGAGAATTGATATAACGGAGTGTTCAACGCAACATAACAGCATATTCCGGAGGAGCACAGAGCGGATGCAGTGAGTAGCATGGTATATGAAGCAAACGCGAGGCTTAGAGATCCTGTCTATGGGTGCGCTGGAGCCATTTCTCAGCTGCAGCATCAAATATTTAGACTGCAATCTCAGTTGGCTAAAGCTCAAGCCCAGATATTTTACATGAATCTTCAACACGCTAATCTTTTGTCCCTCATCGCCGGGGATGAATTGGGAGGAGGATTTAGCTGTCAGCCCTCCTCTCCCTCCCAAGAGAATCAATATGATCATATCACTTCAAAGCTCTCACCACATGAGAATGAGGACTCCTTGTGGGACCTCCTATAAGCACCCAAGCTTCCCCCAAATCTTTTTGTTTTGGTTTAGATGTATGTTTACTCGTTAAATTGTAATTTGCTTGTTCAAAAAAGTTACAATTACACTATACCCTCTTTTAAGAAGCCAGGCTCTTCAAAATGTTGTGCCTCAGTTTCGCCCCCTGACCTTCTTGTCTTGTTATAACCAAGTGACTTGTCCAAACTATTGTTGATTCTTATCCAAACTATTGGTGATTCTCACATAAAACATTTGTATTATTTCAAAATTATGGAGTTCTAATTGGGTCAGGTTTATGAGTAATTTTGACAAATGGGATCTTTATGTTCAGAGTTGTTTAGCCAAAGGAAGAATTTTAGTTTAGATGTATGCTTACTCGTCAAGATGTAATTTTCCTGTTCAAAAAAGTTACAATTACACCATACCCTCTTTTATTAGCTATTGTGAGTTGACCTAGTACATGTTTCATGTGACATGTTATCATGTTATTTAAGGACACTCATTGTACACTCTAACACATGATCAAGAAAAATGGGAGAATGATTATAGAATATTTCAATTGGGTCAGGTTTATGAGTAATTTTGATAAATGTGATCTTTTTGTTTAGACCTGTTAAGCCAAAGGAAGAATTTTAATTTAAATGTATGCATACTCATCATGCTATAATATGCTTGTTCAAAAAAGTTACAATTACACCATGCCCTCTTTTACCAGCTATTGTGAGTTGACCTAGTACATGTTTCATGTAACATGTTATCATGTTATTTAAATACATTCATTATTCGCTCTAATACATGATGAAGAAAGATCAAGAAAGAAAATTGGAAGAATTATTAGAACATATTTTAATTTTAAAAGGAAAATAAATGAATCAAATTTGTATCATCGTTACATAATTCATATGCATGTTTATGAATTTTTTCTTTGATATTTTTATTTCCATTAATTCAATCAACCAAGGGGTTTGACCTAGAGAGTATGATCACCTATTGAGTTAGTAAAGTCCTCAAAGGTGTCTCTAGTTACCACCTTAATACATTCAAATATCTAGAAGGAAAAGGTGAAAAAAAGCTCAAGCACACTTTCTCATATCAATTATGTGTGGTTCCAATTAGTTTTATACAATATATCATGTTCATAGCAATCAAGATTGACCTCACAAGGTGTGTGGTCAAATTGTATTAAATTTCAAGATAGTACAAATTTTGGAAAGCAAAAAAAACATAAATAGTCAATTCTCTAACAATACTATAGTGATCTAAAAAAGAGTCAACATTAGATCTTCATCTTGAACTCTAAATTTATGTACATTCACTCATTTATTTTTTCACATATTTCAATTGTCTATTCTAGCTCTCATATCTAAATTAATTATTTCCTAATTCATCACAATTATTTAATTAACATAAATATTTATAAAAGTATAATTCAAATTATTGTGCCTATTCTCTTTATAAATTCCCTACATAGTTTCAGGTTTTGCAAAATGGAAACTATGTAGGGAAAGTAGAATGGGGTGATCTCATCTACAAAAAATATTCTATATAAATTCCTTTTGTGGAGCATCTTGATCTGTCAATGCTTGGATAGTACAAGAAAAAAATTGGACACTCATTAACACCACTGGTGTGCTCTTCACCTCTAGGATATCAGGGGCCAACTTATGCTTCCTTGAATTTATTTCCTTCTTCTATTTGAGCTTTTAGTTTGTTAACTTCTTCTTTTGATTCTTTTTCTTTTTCCTTCAATTTGTCAATTGTCTCTTTTGATTTTTCCAGCATACATTCATATTTGATATTTTACAACCTTACTTCATCCACATCCCCAAGAGCAAATCTAAGCTCACCTTCAAAATCAACTTCACATTCTTTCAGATTGATATCCCAGCCTTCAGGTTCCATTGATTCTAGGTCTAGTTCTTTGAAGAACATATCATTGGTCTTTGCCATAGACTCCATGTGTTTAAGTGTAGAATCTACCTTAGTTGTTAGGATTTATTCAAGGCACTTGGCTCTAATGCCAATTATTGAACACAAAGCAATGCTAAGAAGGGGGGTGAACCAGCATATATTAAAAATAAAACATTCCCATATGCAAATAACACATCACATTACATGAACTGAAAGAATAGTAGAAAGGAAAATATACACCATACCATAATACCAAGATTTTTATGTGGAAAACCCAATGAGGGAAAAACCATAATGAGAGCTAACTCACAATATAAAAGCTCACTACTTAAAAAGGATTTACAATGAATTTTAAGGCTCACTGCCTATTTACTTGCAAAACATTGAAGCAAAGACAACTTCAAGAGAAAGATACAAAAGACCTGATGAGACACGCTATCTTAGAGCAGGATAAATGAAAATTATGATGATAAACTAAGACTGAACTATTGTAGATGCTCAGACATCTGACTTATGTTCATATTGTAGTTCCTTTTTTTCACTTTTTAGACTATCATATAGATTTTGAACACTTCATACTCTACTTAATCCACATCCAACACATATATCACTCTTCACAATGATTTTTCCTTCTATATATATCCTCTACAATAACACAAAACTCTAATTAAGTTTTCTCCAAGATGACCATTGGATGAAACAATTGATATTGTATGGGTTAGCTCCAAAACATATCCAAAAACAAAGGGATTTAGTTGTGGATCAACATATGCTATGTCGGGGACCTAAATGCATCACAACACATTCTTCAAGACAAAATTAATTGAAAAATATCAACCGCAGAGAATGAAACAAGTCATGTCGGCCCAAATAGTATCAATACCCTTAATACTCTCACTGTTTGACTTTAGACAGTCGAGGAGACACCAAAATCATTGTGTGGACCAAGATGTAGGCATTTTAGATCATGCACAATATTCCTTCAACCCTTTCCTTAAGTATCTAATCATAAAAAGTTGGTGCAAGAGGAGAAACCCATAGAAATAACAAGAACAGAGCATTCTAGACAAGCTGTAGCTAACTATTACAAGAAAATTAAGCTTGTGGACCACCAAGACACTTGATACTGACAAGTAGTATGAATTAAGTATCACTAAATATGTCAGAAAAACTAGTAAGCCATATCTTCAAAAGCAGAGGAATGCAAAGAATTCTACCAAGCCTTCACCAACACATTGTTCTACTAGAATACCTACCGAAACACTGTTACTTATAGATTTTCTTGTAGAAGGAATTGTGATTTGAAAACTTGGATATAGCACCTTCATATCCATCCTGAGATAAATTTTGAACCGCAAGGATGGATCTTGTACTACAAAGGGATGCAAACCAAAATATCATGACTCTATCACAAAGTGTACACTGTAAATTCCTTAGCCAATCTTCTGCCACTTATCTCCATGTGTGGTACACCAAATAGGAATGATATCAGTGTGGCAACACTAAAAAACACATTTGGACATATTTACCCACCTTCACATCACACATAGACATTGGTCTGATCCATATATCACAAATGTTGTCCAACACCAACCTATCAATCTTTGCATTCCATCAATCTTCGAAGCATATAACCTTCAGCACTTTCCACTATGTCAATTCACTTGCTATGTATGTGTGATAGGACCACAAGTTGACATCAATGACAACACGAATGGAATTGACATCAATGACAACACACATTGCCAATAATATCCCCCTTTGTCATTTATGGCAACATACATATGCATCTCCCCCCTTTGACATTAAGGGCAAGGGGCATGACATCTTATTTACAACATCACAAAAATAAATAGAATCCCACTTACTATATACTCCCCCTTAGATGGAGATTCCTCAAAAATAGATATGCAAAAATACTTTCGACACAAGGATTGTTATCTTTCGTAAAGAAAAAAAACTTTACACAAGCAAAAATATCATACTTACACCTTTGCAGCACCCTTAGAAGGTAATATTTTCTTGTGAGTTTCTTTGAGTTGTACCAGAGATGCAACCCGATTTTCTTTTGCAAAGACAAGGATGTGATTCTGACATTCAAATTTTATGCACAAATCCTCTGTCTCATCTATACTACATGGAGCCTTCATCATTTCCACAGTCTTTCCTTCTTTCACAAGTATTCTAGAAAGTGAAGCCAATCTCATGCTGTCTGCTTCCCTCAACTGACCAAACTATCTCTCTGATTGATTCTTTGATCCTAAAGCAGGAACAACTGAACATGAATATTTTCCAAATGTGCTCTATTAGAACCATCCTTATCTTTTGAAACATCATATATTCCAGCCATATGAGTGATTTGTGACCCTATGGAGTCAATCTAATCCTTGATACCCTTTGTGTAAGTAGGCCATCTCAAATAGAACTAGTATAATGAAATGGCTTTCTCCACAATCTTTTTAAACATTTCAAAATTCTCTTGCAATTTATTGTGTGTACTAGCACACCTATCAGATACTCCGGCCATTCTTTTATCATTCATTTTTCTCAAATACTCTTGCTCTACCTTTTGTTCAACATGAGAGGAATGATCTTTAAAAGAATTCATTAACAATTTCCATTTATATTCCAAAGGCAGGGAGGACTCTAGGTTAACCTTAGGTAAACCTTCTTGAATTATCAGCCTCCTCAATTAGTTTGTTCTTCTTCATGTGCTCTTGTAGAATCTCCTTTCTTACAGAGGTATGCAGAATGTCACCAAGTTGTAGCTTGTGGAGAGGAGAAATTTTTGATAGATCAACCTAACCATCTTGAGGGGATTTGCATAAGTTGGGGGGTTACCACAAGTTGGAACTGCATCTGCACAAACAATAGGTCTTTGAGACAATCTAAAGATGAATTTCACTTTGACCTTTATACACAAAGATATATTGCTTCTCATCACCCTTCTCTTTTTTGTTTTAAGCAGTCTCAGGAATATCTTCTCTCATCTGTACATCACTTCCTAAATTCCCCGAAGAAGCAACATTTTGTTTCAAAGAAGAAACATCAACTTTATTTTGACTTTATGTGTATGTCCACTATTATTCACTAGAGGAGCTTTCTCCTCATTTTGCTTCTTGTTTTCATTAGTCATATTGCTTTCAAAAATAGAAAAGTCTATGTCTAGAGTGGACACTTTAGGAATATCACATAGGATACCATTATTAGGAGTCACTTCAATCGTCTTCATTTCTTCAAGTATAGATTTGATGTCTTTTCATCTGGCCCCTTTCATTCTTCCTTTTCTTTCTCAGTATCTGAGACAGTTTGTAATTTATGTGCTTCAGAGATATCTTATTTTTGCAAACTAATACCAGAGTTTTTTGGGGGAGGCTCATTATCCATCTTTAGAGGTTCTTGTGCATTTATTTCATCTTCAGTATTCTGTCCTTTTGGAGAGACATCTAGATGTAGCACCATTGTGTCATTTAACAAGTTATATTCAACAATTGCATTAAGAATTGTTCCATAGTCTAGAGGGTCATGAGAGACCAGAGGAACCATTCCAGCCTTTTCAACAACAATTCCCTTTCCTTTCTTTTTTTGTGAAGAGTTTTCTTCTTCTTTTCCTTGGCTTGATCCTTTTTCTCTTTTCTTAAAAACAAAATATTTCACATCTTTTTCATCATTCACTTCATCATCAGTATCAATCTTTTCTCTTTTTTCCTTTTTTTTTAGGTCTAGTGATCATTTCCTTTGGAGGTATAACAAATGTATCTTTCTTCTTAATTATGATTGTTTGTGTGGACACTGAGGGTTGTGGAGCAACAACTAGAGAGGTTCTACCAAATCTCCTTAGTCCTAAACTAGCTTCTGAAAGGGTTGATTTGACTGTTGGAGGATCAGACATAGCATTTGGAGAGCCACCTAGTATCTTGTAAATTTATTTTCCCTTTATTGTAGAGTACCACAGTGCACCTATTTCCTTAAGTAATTTTTCAACTTTATTTTTGTGGCTTCCTCACTTTCCTTCTTATAGATTTCATCCATGATTTCTCTATATGTTCCAAATATTTTTACTTTAGAATCCCTAGAAATTGACAGCAAAATTTATCTATGTACCTTTGTACAAAATCATCCTCAATCTCATAAGATAGCTCAGTTATCCATACAGTTCTAGGTTCCATAGCCTCCATAAAGCAATGACCCTTGTTTACCATAAAAGCTATTTGTTTTTCATATTTCTACGCCAAACTAGATGATATCATGTATCTACCTTGCATCTCATTTTGTAGATTCTTGAAAAATCACCAATAGGAAGTGGTGTAATCTTGCTCAGTTTGAAAGCTTTTCAAATATTGTTTAATTTATGTTGCTCCCAGAGAGAATTTGTCTCATATTTTACCTTTAAACCCAAGTAACTCATTCAGAGAGAAGGAAGGAAAATGATTAGGGAACCAAACCTAAAGTTATACTTGGTTTCCTTTGTCTTTTTCAAGTTCTCCATCAACTGTTCCATCAACAGTTTGCACAAATCAAAGTTGGCATTTTCTTTCACCATCTGAAGAGCAGTATGAATTGTAGTGGTAGTTGTTAGGACAAAACTGTGATTAGAAACTTTTTAAGGTTATGGTTGAACTCTTGATAGGATATTCTAGTTTTTTCCTTGTGTCAATTTGAGATGTAGAACTTATGAAAGGCACAACAGTTGTTTGTTTAAGGGGTTAGAGAAAAAAATTAAGTGGGAATGAAATGCATCTACAAATCCTAGAAATATTTTAAAGTAGAGATTAATTATTAATTATATTATGTTAGGTGACATGAATTGCTACATGAATTGAGCAATGGGAAGGCGATAGGAACAAATCAAGACTGCTATGTTTACAATAGCAACTTCAGCTTTGACTGAGAACGGATTTTAATTTACCTATAAAAGATAGTTGGGAAATGCTTTAATTCACTCCACACTTACAAATTATCGAAATATCAATCAAAGTAAAAATACCATAGCTAATAAAATTATATTGAATAAATAATCTTTTATTTTTGTTGATAAGTAAGCATGACAGGAATTGTGACAACAATATAAATCAATCCTTAAAGCATCCTATTAATGAAATTCAAATCACATAGCTAACATGATACAATGCAATAATGAAATACAGAAATAAAAGTTTACCAAGCTTCCACAAAGTGGACCCTTCCTCCTGGTTGTGAGGTGAATTGAAAAATGCTTATAATGAGATATGAATTCTCAATACTCCAGAAATTCGATGCAATCCAAAAAGGATTATATATTATATATTATTCAATCCATAGTAGAGCATACACATATATATAGTTTTAGTAATTGATATTAGTTATGTGGCCTATGGCCCATAACTCAATATAAGTCTTTAACAAATAACAAGAAATGAAAACAAACAAAGAACTATTTAACAATCTAAAACTATCTCATATTATCTTTTGGCTACTATCCATGAATTCATAATGATCTTCCAGATGGTTTCAACAAAAGGATAATTTTAGATAGTGAATGCTACGACCATATTCTTTACTTCAACCTCCATGCATGCCTTTACCATGAGATCAAAACAACTTCTTTTTGTTTAGTTTAACCCTGTGATTCACCACCAAATATAGATTAGATTTCCTATTAATCTAGAAATATAGATTACCATTTTATCCTTTCAACATAATAAATAATAATAAATTCCTCATGGTAATTAATGACAAAAAGGCTTAAAGAAAAGACATTTAGAAAGAAACATAGGAAGGACATAAGACTTACACTAGGACCAGTTTTTCCCTCATCATTTTCCCCCTAGCTTAAAGGATTTGCATGTCCTCATGCAAATATGGGTTACAAGTTACCAAGTTACTCTTAGGAGTCTCTTTGAGAAGCAATTTTTGAATTGCGTCAATAATCTCTCTACACCAAGTCTCCCTCAATTCTTCCATTCTTTTCTCGTGTTCCTAAACAGAGATATGGAGTTCCTTGTACTTGGTCACTGGGTTGAACTCCTCTTTCAAGCTACTGATCATGGCCTTTTGTTGTTGATTGATGTCATGCAATTCCTATAGCTAATTTTGTAACTCTTGTTTTTCACCCCTTAATTTTCTGACCAAATCTCTAAGGCCCCAAATTTCTTCCCTCTATTTAAGAAGCATATCATGTTCTTTTTGTTCCAAAACTAAGGATCTTTCTTCATATTGACCCTCTAGGTCAGTAGCATCAAGCTCATCAAGACTCACAAAAGATCCTTTCTCACCCTATTGTTTAATTATTTCTTTTGGGTCTGGATTAAGGGTCCCAGATTGGTATTCAATGTGAGGAAGAATGTGATCATTTGAGGGTGGTTCATCATTTGTTTCTTCTACATTTACTTGGTATTCCTCATTTTTATCTTTTTGCTTAGGGATATCATCTAGAATAGAGAAGTCTTCAGGTGCATCTTCTGATGTAGGAATGTTGCTTTTGATATGGGCTTCTTCATAATTCACATCTACATGTGTGGAGACATTCCCATGGTCAAAGGTGTCCATATCCTCACTACAAATAGGGGATTCATTATTTTTTTGTTGTTCTTTTTTCTTTTTCCTATTTTGTTTGTTTTGTTCTTAACTCACTTTTTTATGTTTCTCCTTTATGAGGTTTGTGGCTAAAACTTCTAAATCAGAATTATGCCCATCTTGTTCTTCCTTATCCATTGAACTAGCCACATCCACAAGACCCTTCAACTTGTGATCAGATTCAACTTCTCTCTTACATTTTTCAGTGACTCCTCTTATCACAATTTTGTGGATTCACCCCTCCAATAGCGGCTTGCTTACTAAGACCAATTTTATGACTTGTGTGTGGAGAGGCTTCTGCTTGACCTATCGGTTGTGTATTTTTAGGGGCATCAAGAGCATTTCCAAATTTTTCATCAGAAGTTGAACTACTTGAATTTCCCTCTTCTTCTACATTGAGGAAAAAATGATGTCAATCAAGGGAGGTCCTCACTACAAAAAACACAATTTCAAACAATACAACTTATCAAGTCACCAAATCCTCAAATTCTCTCTATCACAATTCCTTGTAGTAGTCCAATTTGACTCCATCGAGTATATCTTTTAGAGAAGGTCCTCTCATACCAGAACCAACACCATTTCAAAGACCCATCGGGGCCCACAACAACATACCACAACCTCTCAACTAGTTACTTTGGAACAATCTCACAAAATCAGGCCAACTATGCAAACCTAAACCTCAAATTAGATCTATTTTACAAAGAACCTTGTCTCAAAACTTCTTCCTAATCTTTGAAACCATTTGGTAAGCATTCAACAGATGTCCAAACCTAATAATTCTCAAATTTTTTTCAGAAACTCAGCCTCCAAGGTGCCTAAACTAGAAACCCTCTTTTCTAGCCAAAAACCTAGGGTTTTATTGGAAAACACACTTCCAGCCCTCACACAACCTTTCCAACACCTCAATCAGGTCCAAATAGGCCTGCACATACTCAACCTATCAACACATATTTCTTCCCCAACCTTTTACATACTTTTCCATACCAAAACCACTCAATTCCACATGGAAAACTCAATTTCCTCTCCTAGGGCTTCATGCCCAACACTCTATTTGGTATCCCTTGCACCCAAACAACATGATCACACTTAAAATTAATAAAATCCACCCATTCCACTGAGGTACAGTCTTCACAGAAGGTGGAATGGGTCCATTTTGAAATTTAACTCTACAAAACCCTTAACACTGTTTTACACAAGCAGAATTATTAAATACTCCTAAACTTTCACAAATTCTAATGAAACTACACCAAATTTTCAATTTATGAAAGTAGATTCACCCTAATACAATTTCCAAATTAAATCAAAGAAAGTTAGGACCTTTACGGGTCGTACAATTCTTTGAAATAACATTGTACAGGAAGAAACTACAAAATTTAAAGGAAAATAGTGTTTTATTTTATTCAAATCTTCTTCAAACTTCACCACCAACCCATACAACGAGTCTACTATCTATTTTTATACTTATTCCCTTCTAAAACTACTATCTCAACTGCCTAAACTTTCTTTTAAAGTGACATGACTGTTGGACTTCAAATTGTGTCTTTACAACTTTTTTCCAAGTTTGCATTTTTTTCACAAATGACAACTTTTCACTATTTTCACACTTTTAGCATCTTAGACCTCCTAATCACCTAACTACCATCTAATATGACTCAATACAATATAAAGTGGTCACAATGACCTCATTTAATACATAAAATGACTCCACACCTAGAGTCTACTCATTAACAACCTTAATTGACAAAAGTTCTTCAATGGTGCCCCTGCACCATACACCCCAACTTGAATTTTTTCCAAGTCTCTTGGAAATTCTCTTGCAACTTGTTCACCATTGATCTCCCCTTGCCTCTAACCTCCTTGCACTCTCCCCTCAGGTTCACTTTTCCTTTGGTTCACATCTTTCTTGTCCTTCTTGTCCTTGTCTTCTCTTGAAACATGCTCCACTCTGTCACACTATTTTGTGGGGTGTTCTTCAACTTTTCCATCATCAAACATTGAATTTATGATACCTTTCACCTCTACACACAAACCTTTATCCTTCTCTTCCATCTTCATTTCATGCTTAAGCCTCTGTCCACTACTCTTCTTGTCTACATCTTTTTCACTGTCAGAACTATAAACTTCTTTACCAGCAAACTCAGGAACCTCTGTCCTCTTAACCACTGTCCTATCAATCTCACTAACCTTTGTTGCATCATCATTTGACTGCTTCTTCACTATCTTCATTGTCATAGGGCACATGACTATCCCAACCAATATTCCTTCACTCTTTTCTTGCTTTTACACAAGCACTTGACTCTTACACTTCACTGTATCAAACCAAGACACAATTCCATCTTCTTTTCTCTTCCACATGGTATCATCCTTCATGCCAACTACCTGCACATTTTTTTTACTCCTTCTATCTACTATCCCAATATTGTCATGCCTTGAAATGGCTGCAAGCCTCATGATCTTGTTCTCCTCCATACTTGCAAACTCTTTCCTTCCAATCATGATAATCTCACCTTTTTATTTTGCTTCTTCAATCAATGGAGTCAATGTGAATGTTCTCCCATCCTTTTCAATTGTATAAGTGTTTTGTCTCCCATCATAAATTGTTGACCTGTCAAACTGCCAGGGCCTCCCAAGTAACACATGGCAACAACTCAGGCAAAATATCACAAACAACCTTACCTCTATACCTACCAATTTGGAACTCAATTGTAGCTTGTTCTCTTACCACAATGGATTGATTATCACTTATCCAAGACACTTTGTAAGGCTTTTCCCTAGGTACTCTTTCCAATTTCAATTTGTCTACCATTTCACTAGATACCATATTGTCAATGCATCCTGAATCTACTATCACCTTACATATGTTGTTTTTGCATCTACAAGCTTTCCTAAATAAGGCTCTTCTCTGAATCAGCTCCTTCTCCTTGGATGCCTTCAAGATTTGTCTCTTCATCATCAAAATTTCTCCAACTTCAGGAGCACAATTATTGGAATTTGAACTTTCAACTTCATCCTCTTGAACAATTTGAGCTCTTCTTTCATTTTTTCTTTCTCCACCACTAGATGTTGAACCAAACTTCGCAAGGAATTTGTAAAAAGGATGACCAAATTCATTGCAATGGAAGCACCTACCAGCAAAAGTGTTTGAATTTCTTCCACCACCAAATCTACCCCTTGTGCCTCTAAAGCCACCTCTAAAATCTGCAACTTTCTCTTCCTTTTTGTGCACATCCTCTTGGCTCTCACTTGTTTGTCTTGGAGTAGAGAAAGATTCTCTTCCTATTGTAGTTTTGCCTCTTCCTCTAATTGTTTTCTCTTGTCTTCTTTTTAATTTTTCCTCATCCTTTAGTGTCATTTGATAACATTCTTCTACACTCCTTGGATTTTTCAAAGCCAATTCATCCTGTATATTCAATCTCAAACCACCCAAGTACCTATCTATCTTTTCATCCTCATTCTCATTATGGTTAGACCTCATACTTAACTTATAGAATTCCTCGGTTTTTTCCTTTACATCCATCTCTTTTTTCCTTAAACTTTGTAACTTCTTAAACATTTGAATAGAATAATCAGAAAGGAGAAATTTACCTTTCATCTTGGCTACCATCTTGTCCCATGTTACAATTTTGGATTTTCCTTGCTTCCTTCTCTCTGATTGTAGATAATCCCACCACAAAAGTGCATGACCTTTTTTTTGTCTTGGCAATCTTGACTCTTTGTTCTTCAGGAATGTCTTCACACTCAAAGTAGCTATCCAAAGATGCTATCAAATCTAGTAACTCTTCTTCATTCAAATTGCCACCAAACTTTTGAACATCAATCTTCACCTTATGCTTGTCACTCTTGACTGCCCTTAACAATTTTTCCATTCTCTGATCTTCTGGATCAATTTCCTCATCTACATCTTCAAACTCTTCATCCTCTTCTTCATCTGACTCACTTTCAACTTCATCTCTTCTCTTGTTTGTTTCCAAGGCTTCCAACCTTTCCTTCAATTCTCTGATCTCTCTCACATACCTATCCTTCAAATCACTCATCTCTTTTGCCATATTCTTCCCTTTAGGAGGCATCTTTACAATTTTCCTTTTCACCTTCCACTACTTCCTTTACAAACTTCAATCTTCTTTCACAAGGATCCAATACCTTCACTCTAATACCAATTGATGTCAATCAGGGGAGGTCCTCACTACAAACAACACAATTTCAAACAATACAACAACTTATCAAGTCACCAAATCTTCAAATTCTCTCTATCACATCAAATTCTCACAATTCCTTGTAGTAGTCCAATTTGAATCCATCGAGTATATATTTTAGAGAAGGTCCTCTCAGACCAGGACCAACACCATTTCAAAGACCCATTAGGGCCTACAAAAACATACCACTACCTCTCAACTGGTTACTTTGAAACAATCTCACAAAATCAGGCCAACTACACAAACCTAGACCTCAAATTAGGTCTATTTTACAAAGAACCTTGTCTCAAAACTTCTTCCTAATCTCTGAAACAATTTGGGAAGCATTCAATAGATGTCTAAACCTAATAATTCTCAAAAAAAAATCAGAAACTCACCCTCCAAGGTGCCTAAACCATAAACCCTCTTTTCTAGCCAAAATCATAGGGTTTTATTGGAAACACACTTCTAGCCCTCACACAACCTTTCCAACACCTCAATCAGGTGCACATACTCAACCTATCAACATATATTTCTGCCCCAACCTTTTACATACTTTTCCATACCAAAACCACTCATTCCACATGGAAAACTCAATTTCCTCTCTTAGGGCTTCATGCCCAACACTCTATTTGGCCTCCCCTACACCCAAACAACATGATCACACCTAAAACTAATAGAATCCACCCATTCCACTGAGGTGCAGTCTTCACAAAGGGTGGAATGGGTCCATTTTGAAATTTAACTCTACAAAACCCTTAAAACTATTTTACACAGGCAGAATTAGTAAAAACTCCTAAACTTTCACAAATTCCAATGAAACTACACCAAATTTGCAATTTCTAAAAGTAGATTCACCCTACTACAATTTCCAAATTAAATCAAAGCAAGTTAGGGCCTGTACGGGCCATACAATTCTCTGAAATAAAACTGTACAGGAAGAAACTACATAATTTAAAGGAAAATAGTGTTTTATTCGATTCAAGTCTTCTTCAAACTTCACCACCAACCCATACAACGAGTCTACTATCTATTTTTATACTTATTCCCTTCTAAAACTACTATCTCAACTACCTAAACTTTCTTTTAAAATGACATGACTGTTGGACTTTAAATTCTATCTTTACAACTTTTTTGCAAGTTTGTATTTTTTTCACAAATGACAACTTTTCACTATTTTTGCACTTTTAGCATCCTAGACCTCCTAATCACCTAACTACCATCTAATATGACTCAATACAATATAAATTGGTCACAATGACCTTATTTAATACATAAAATGACTCCACACCTAAAGCCTACTCAGTAACAACCTTAATTGACAAAAGTTCTTCAATGGTGTCTCTGCACCACAAAAGTGTCCCAATCCAGAGGAGGCACAACAATTTTTAACCCTTCCATTACAATTAGTTTAATTAAACCATGATGGGAAAGAGAATTCTCATGCCCTTCCTAAAATTCATGAAAAACAGGTTGTAGAGAATGGAAAGAAAGTATGGCACATTAACCAATAGTCCATTATGTAGATGCAACATTAACCAGAAATGGTGAGCAAAAACGTATGCATACCTCCCTTCACAAGTGATGTATTGGATGATAAATTTAGCAATATCATTCCAGGGTTTAGGAAGAGAATCTCATTTTGTACCCTATCCCGTGCACCATTTCAATCGATTCGCCCCTCTAGAGAAATTTCTTACACATGGGGGTGAGATCTGTTACATGACTAGAGCTAGTGGGAAAGAATGTTTCACCTATCTTTAGAAGTCCAATAATCCTTGTAATCATTTTAACATCCACTGGAAAGGATATGCATAGTAAGGTGATTGTCTTGCGTCAGAACCCCGTGGAAAATTCCTTTGCAATTTCATCATGGAACCCACATAATCTTCTACAGTAGACATGCCACTGAGACTACCGAAAGATTTTATACACCTCTTTGTTAGCTAGCAATTTTTTCATGTAGGTGGGCTTATGACGAGGATGACTTCCTCCCATTGTTGTGGTAGGAAGTGAATAAACTATAGTAGGTAAAGGTGAAGCTTTTGGCTATGGTGGTTTTGGAAAAAATAGCTAGTTGTAAAAAGTAGGCCATAAAAATGATAAGGATAAAGATACAGGGACTGATAGTTATTATGATGGACAACCAAGGCAATTGATGAACAATATTTGGTGAGCGTTGATTTGACAACTGACTAGATACACATATCACAAAATGACTGCCAAGTATACTAATGGACTCAAAAGGCACGGGTATGATGTATATTTACCCCCCATCTTAATGATGAACCTATCTCGAGTCATGTCACTAGTACCATAAGGAAATAAAAAATCATTTAAAATGCTAAAAGAATTAAAAGTTACCGTATTACCAACCATCGAGGACCATCATGTGTTGAGGTGACGATCGGAGTAACCCATGTGGAGCTAAAGAGATAATTTGTGTAAAGTAAATTAGACAAGTGGGCCCACCAAAGAAGATGATGGGGAGTGAAGGAGAAATTGGAAGACGAGAGGCAGTGTGTAGAAGACACGTGGAAGCAGCTGCCAAGATCAGTGATGATAAGAAGGCGCATCACATATAATAATATAGTCATTTTCACCATCACATGAAATGATGGTGAAAAAAAATTCACAAGGAAGACTGTCAATAGAGTAGGAACCCAGGTAGACATGACCACAAAACAAATCCATGTTTTCAGCAAATACCAAAAATGAGGTTCTAGCTAGCTAGAAGAAAACACAATGAACCAAAAAAATGAAAAATTAGTAGCCCACAACATGAACCAAAAATGTCGCCAAGGACTCCAACAACCCCAAACATAAGAGATTTCATAGAAAATAAAGTGCAAGTGCATGTCACAAAAGCGATAGGAAGGTTCCTATCGCATTGAATATGTTGCCTTCTAATTTTATTATTTTTATTTTTATTATTATTATCAATTTTGATAATGACACTAGACCACCAACAACTCGATTTTCAATTTGATACCTCTTGGAGATGCCATTAAACTGGTTTTCACCTCCAAGGTTATTATGCAGTTAGTACCCATCGGGAACCCAGTTTTCAAGTATTAACTGGCCAACAATGCCCGAAGGTTTTCATTGTTGGATATTTATTGCATTTTTTAAAACTTTTATTCACAAGAATTTGAAGTACCTATGGGGCACTTGAAGAGGCAATAGGAACTCAAGATAGAACATTGAATTCCTTCATCAAACTGGAAACAAAGTGTTCTTTAGAAATAGGTCGTTTGTACAATTTTAAGTGGTGCCCATTAACAACAAGAGTCATGCAATCAGAATCTACAATGCGAAGCCTGACTGCACCGTTGTCATAGACAATTTCAATTTCATATGGCCCTAACTATCTAGTGTGAAACTTTCCTTTAAACTCCTGGAATATAGAATCATAGAGAAGTTCCCAATCTCCTGACTGAAATGACCACTATCAAACGTAATGACCATGCTAGAGAGCGCACTATTTTTGAACAATCTCTGCATGAAAAAGAGCTTTTTTGCAAATTTCATCAAGTGCATGAAGGTTATAATCCTTGCTTTCTGAGCTTTAGTGAGATTCAATTCTAATTATAAAGCAGTACATAGAGTCTTTATCTCAAATTCAATAGGTAAAACTACTTTCTTACCATAAAAAAATTCATATGGTATAAGACCAATGGTGGTCTTCTACATTGTTCGATATGCCCATACTTCTTCTGGAAGTCTTGTTGCCCAATCTTTCTTATGAAGTTCTACAGTCTTTGTCAAAATATTTTTAAGCTCTTGATTAGTCACCTCAACCTGTCCATTGGCCTAGGGGTGATATGGAGAGGACTTGTGGTTTCAAATTTCATACTCTCAAACCAAAGCAGTAATCAACTCAAACGTGAACTATAGTCCTTGATCTGTAACAATTTTGTGAGGTACACTGAACCTAGTAAAAATTTTAGAATGCAAAAATTCAGCAACTTTAGTATCTCTTACATGTTTTAATGCCACAATCTCTACCCATTTAGTGACATAATTAGTACAAACCAATATATATTCCTTATTTTCTAATGGGGGGTTGATTGGCCCCACAAAATCTAAACCACATTTTTCAAAAGGTTCAAGAGGCAATTAGGGTTGTAGAGGCAACTCATCAGAACATGTGGGTTGGCCAATACATTGGCATTTTTCACAATGTTGCACATACTTTTTACATTATTTATGGGGTGTAGGCCAATAATATCCAACAATTAGGATTTTATTAACAACTCAAGAATGTCCCAAAAGGTATGTAAAGCCGAATCATTCTAAAAATAAAATCATAGGAGATAAGAGTAAAGGAGTGCAAACTAGAAGAAAAATTGCAAAAGAATATTGTCTGATAACCAAGATTGAACTTAAAAATGTCACTGAAGCCTGTCAAGATGAACACTGGTTGGAAGCTATGAAGGAAGAGCTGACACAGATTGAAAAGAATGACATATGGATACTGGTTCCAAGGCCTAAAGACAAAAATGTGATTGGTACTAAATGGGTATTTAGAAACAAGCTAAATGAAGAAGGTGAAGTGGTCCGAAATAAAGCAAGACTAGTATGTAAAGGGTATTCTCAGATGGAAGGTGTTGATTTTGAAGAAACCTTTGCTCCTGTCATTAGGATTGAAGCTGTTAGACTATTTCTTGCTTATGTTGCACACAAGAACTATAAAATCTATCAAATGGATGTAAAGTCTGAATTTCTGAATGGATAACTACAAGAAGAAGTGTACATTCAACAACTAGATGGATTTCAGCTAATAGACAAAGAAGATATGGTTTGCAGATTGAAGAAAGATTTGTATGGACTTAAACAAGCCCCTAGAGCCTGGTATGCTAGATTGGAAAAATACCTACTGAAGCTTGGATTCACTAAAGGTAATGTTGATAGCAACTTATACTTCAAATTAGATAATGATAAGTAGTTAATTATAGAATTTTTTGTTGATGATATCATTTTTAGAGGAGATGACAATCTATGTATGAAGTTTGCTGACGAGATGAAGAATGAATTTGAGATGAGTATGATTGGAGAAATGAAGTTATTTTTGGGATTGCAAGTTACACAGTTGGACAAGGGGATTTTCATATCCCAGTCCAAATATGTGAGAGAACTACTGAAGAAATTCAGAATGGATGAATCAAATTTTTTTGGTACTCCCATGGTGACCAGATGTAAGTTGACATAGAATGATGACTCTCCTAAGGAAAATCAAACCAGATATAGGTCAATGATCGGTGGATTGCTCTACTTGACTCAGACTAGACCAGACATTATGAATGTTGTATGTATGGTTGCTAGATTTCAAGCTGATCCAAAAGAATCACATGTAACTATTTTCAAGAGAATTTTCAGATATCTCAAAGGAACATTTGACTTTGGACTTTGGTATCCAAAGGATGATGATCTCACTTTATGTGCATATAATGATGCAGATTGGGTTGGTGATGTAGATGACAAAAAAAGTACTAGTGGCGGTGCTTTCTTCCTAGGGAAGAAGCTGGTATCCTGGTTAAGTAAAAAGAAAAACTCAATTTCTCTATCTACTGCTGAGGCAGAATACATTGTTGCTTCCAATAACTGTACTCAAGTGATATGGATGAAACAGATGCTGAGAGATATCAGGGTGATATATGAAGAGCCTATTGCCATATACTATGACAAATCAAGTGTAATCAATATCTCAAGGAATCTGGTGCTACACTCTAAGACTAAACATATATCAATAAAGTTTCATTTCTTGAGGGAAAAAGTGAATGAGAAAAAAGTCAGACTGGAGTATGTGCCTACCAAAGAACAGATTGCAGATATATTTACTAAGCCTTTGCCAAAGGATACTTTTGAGTATCTCAGAGGAATGCTAGGGGTAATTACCCCTCCTAATAAGAACTAAAAGATGCATTTGCTTGCATCAATCTGTGAACTTCATTGCTTTATTCTGATCCAGATTGATTTTTTCGTGGCTACTACTCAGGGGGAGTAGTCAGATGTGCAGATATGTGGTTTAGAGGGTGTATATGGAAAGGTCATTGTTATCTTTTCCATTGATGTCAAAGGGGGAGATGTGTAATATGAAAAATACTTTCAAGAGGAGAATTGCAAAAGAAGTGTGTTTGGTTGATGGTATTTTTCACATCATGTCTTGACATCAATGCCAAAGGGGGATATTGTTGGATGTTGTGGATATGGTTGCTGATATGTGGTTGTCATTGATGTCAACACTATTAGCATTTGGTATATCAGTTGTTGTATATGTCAAGGATATTGAGAAAATTGTAAAATGAAGTGTTCTAGGTTCCCAGTGGAACTGTGCAAGTCATGAAGGTACTCTGCTCTGTACATTGAAGATTAGTTGGTGTGGATTAAAGAGTTTATGTTGAGTATATCTAGATCATCCGTCAGAAGTTTCAGAGGTTCGCGTGAAGTTTTGAGTGTGTTGTGGTATGACAGTGTTTTTGTGGTCTCTATCAGTGTTCTTGAATGAAGATTATGTGATTCTAGTAATCTCAGTTGTTGCAGATGCTTCTCTATTATTTCTTGGTGTTCTTGGATGTCTCTAGATCATTCTCTATCTTTGTGGTATGTCCACATTACTCGAAAAACTTGTGATTGAAGATCTTTTCTTGCGCATGTTCGATTTTTCTTGTTCTTGGCCGACATGTTGGTGGTAGCATGTTGTGGATCCTCATGGTGTAATTAATTAAAGTATTTTTGTTTTGGAGATATTAATTTGGGTCTCCACTATGTTGTGGCTGACCTTGGTGGATTTGCATTGGAAATTTATTTGTAAATTTGGGCCGACATTGAAAATATGTTTTATTTTTCTGGCCGACTAAGTTGTGATGAAATCCCATGTAGTGGATATATAAGAGTGATTGGTTGAGAAAAGTTAGTGTGTGCATAAGTGTGAATGTATGCCAGAGAAAGTGTAAATGTGTGAATAGTGTTTCTATCATTTGATTACTGAGCAAGGAGTGAAGAAGATTGAGCAAAGTGTGAAGAAGTTTTTCTGAGCTTAATTGGAACTATAATCAGGCTTGTGCAGAAGTTATTTTATCAGTTCGTATTCTTTGGATTTTAATCCTATTCTATATTGTTGGACAGTGAGTCCTCTTTTATATTTGAGCAGTGAGCTCTAGGCAGTGTGCCTGAGTTCATATGCATTCCCCTTATTATTTATCTTTATACTTTTAACAAAGTATAATCTTGTGGACTAACATCCATCGTGGTTTTTCCCCTAACAGGGTTTCCAAATAAAAATGTTGGTGTTATTTGTCTCTATGATGTGTTAATTGTTTATGGTTAATTGCTTATTCATCAAATCTAAGGTTAAGGTTAAGATAAGTTAGAAAAGTTTGAGTTTCTATGACAACTGATTCACCCCCCCCCCTCTCAGTTGTTTGTCCTTATTTTTCCAACAATTGGTATCAGAGCAGGTTCCTCTAAAGAAGTCTAAAAGGTTGAGGTGATCCGAGATGGAAACAACATTCAAGAAGGACAGTCCAAGATTTGATGGCACTAACTATTCAATGTGGAAAGTTAGAATGGAATGTCACTTAAAGTGTATTGGTGAAGCTTTCTAGAAGATTACAAAAGATCCATATACTATTCCTCAGAATGGTCCCTTAACTCTTGATGAGATCAAAGATGTTGAAAATAATGTTAGGGCTATTGAAGCTTTGGTGAGTGCTTTGATAGATTCGGAGATGGCTAATGTGTTAGGTCTGGAGACAGCTCATGAAATTTGGACGAAACTGGAAAATTTGTATGAAGGAGATGCACAGGTGAAGATGGCCAAGCTACAGAGCTTGAAAGGAAAGTATGATAATTTGAGGATGGGTGAAGATGAAAATACCACTTCTTTTATGTAGAGAGTAAATGAAATAGTGATGGGTATTAAAGGTGTCGGTGGTTTTGTGGATGAGGATGAAATTGTGGCTAAAATACTCAGATCCTTTCATCCCTCCTACAAAATGAAGGTTCATGATATTGAAGAGTTCAAATCAGTAAACAAGATAACAAGAGACATGTTGATTGGGAAGCTTGTTGCTTTTGAAATAAGTGAATTTGGTGAATCTACACCAAAGACTGAATCTGCATTCAAGGCTACTGTATCTTGAAGTAACAGACAAAGATATAATCTGAGAGAGAGTTCCAGAAAGAAATCCAAGTATGATGAAGAACTGAAACAACTTGAAGATAAAGAAAGAGAGGTAGAAGAACTAGAAGCACTAATTGCAAAGCAAGAAGGCAGAGGAAAAGGTAAGTATGAAGATGTGTTGCCTATTAAATGTTTTTCATGCAGTAAAATAGGTCATTTTGCATCAAGATGTCCTAAAAGAGTTCCTAGATCTAAGCCTAAAAATTCTAGATTCCAAAAGAGATGCTACTTTGCTGAAGAAGCAGTGACTGATGATGAGTCTAATAAAGATAATGGAAAAGAAGATGAATGGGCTTTCATTTCTACCATTGAAGATAATCTTGTGGCTACTAAATCTACTGAAGATGAAAAATCTCTTGTAGCCCAAGTTGAAGAAAAATATGAGTGGGTCATTGATAGTGGATGCTCACATCATATGACTGGTGATAAAAACAAATTTGTAAGTCTAGAGAAGTATGATGGTGGTATTGTAAGATTTGGAAATAACAATGTTGGTGTGATTCGTGGCAGAGGATCTATTTGCCTTGGTGGTAAGGATAACACTGATGATATCCTCTATGTTGAAGTCCTGAAGCACAACTTGTTGAGTGTTGGACAGATGGTTCACAAGGGATATGATCTTCAGTTCAAAGATGGAAGATGCAAGATACGTGGAAGTTTCGGGAATATGATTGCAACAGGAAAACAAACCAAAGGTAACATTTTTCATCTAAATACTACTAATGGAAGTTTTTTAATTGCTCAAGTAGATGAAAGTTGGGTCCTTCCAAAGTCAGAAGTATTCATAGAGAAAGGTATTTTATGTTTTTTATTGATTATTACTTGATGCAGAGCAAGAGGATTTCACAATTCAACTTATTAGAACATATTTCACAACAATGGGTTTCAACTCATTTACCCATTCTACAAGGCAACTTTCTTGACAATTTCCTTGATTTCAAGATACCAAAATAGAGTTAAGGCACAAAAATTATTGTAGAATCAAAAAAACATATTAAACAATAGCAAATGACTGATCCAAAACCATTTCCCAACTTTGATAACTCAAAAATGTCAACTTCTAAAAGTAGATTGTTCAAATCAGCATTTAGGCCTATTTAGACCCCTTCAACAAGCAAATTTACATTTTCCAAGCCATTTCTCTTTGTTATGACTTGAAACAAGTATAAATAGGTCTGAAAAACCATTAAGAACCTTCACCCAACCTTTTTTCATGTTATTTTAACAAACCCTAGCTTTAAACCACCATTTTCATGCAAAATTCACACAAAATCACTCTTTTCCAGCCTAGGGCCTCCTTATAACCTTATCAAAAATTTGCATAAACCCCTGTAACTTGGGAATCTCAAATAAAATTTTAAAACAGACCTACAAACCAATTTTCAAGAGTTTTCAATGGTGGAAACTTAAAATATGAATTTTTCTTCAAAATTGGAACCTTCATTTCTGAACAGGGCTGCTGGGAAGATTCGACCATTAGACCACTTAAACGACCTTTTAAAAATTTCTGGTAAGAACAAAAAACTTCATAAATTAAATTATCTTTCCATAAATGTAAGTTTCAGGGATGTACTAAACCGTACAAGTCAGTACAACTCTCTGGAAAAACAAATTTCACTGAAAAACATAGAAAAATGGAACTTTCATTTTCTTCATTTCACCAAAATCTTCAACTAACTCTTGAATTCGACCATAAACATTGTTTATAATCCTTGAACATCAAAACCAAGCTATCTAACTGACCCAAACCAACCTCCTAACTACTTGACTCCACCATTTGCACTTTTTTGCATTTTTACAATATAACAACTTTTTACAAAATATGTATTTTTTGCATTTTTTACTCCAAAGACCCTCCAAACAATTAAAATTCTATTAGATAGTCCCAATTTACCCTAAAACATCTAAATCCATTGACTCTTATTACAAATTTGAAAATTGACTCTTCATGTGCCATTTAACAACATTTGGCACTTTTTTTGCAAATTAGACAAAATGACTACATAGCTTATCCAAATACCTATAAAATGACTCAAATACTTTAAGATGGTCTTGAAAGACCTTATTGAATTACCCCTAAGCACTGTTTAAACATTCTTTTACATATTGGCATCATAGAGGCTTGAATGCAACAAGGTGCTCCTGCACCATTCTCCCCTTGAAGAAAAAACTCAAGTCCCTTGAGGGAGAAAAATGTAAAGCACCTGCAAAAAGAAATGAATCTTCACCACCTACAATCACAAAAATTTGCATCTTCATTTTGACCCATGGCTTTGTTTTCCTTGAAATCATAAGCACAAGAAGTGAACTGTGCCTTCCTATCATCATATCATCCTGTGCATGCTCACACTCATCCATACACTCTATGCCTTGAATTTCCTTCTGCTCTATCAACCAAAATGTCTCTACCTCTATTGTCTCAAGATAACCACAAACTTCTACATGGAGAAAACTGAAAATGCCATTAGTCTCATCATGAAACAATGAAGTAAATATCTCATTTTCATACCTTGGTGGCTCAATTTGTAACTGAAAATCTATTTCACCTTTATCCTCTTCTTCTTCAGGTGTAGGCACCAACTCTTCATCATCTTCTTCTACCTTTACCATTGAATCTTCTACTACATTTTTTGTTTTCATGTCCCAAAGGTCCATTTCTTGTGCATATACCTCAACAACATCATCTATACCTTCAATCTCATCATTAGAGTACCATATATAACCTACATCATATCCTTGAAAGTCTACATATATCTCATTAACAAACAAATCTGCAATATTGTCATTATCAACCTTATTATCAACAACATCTTGAGGATCATTACCAACCTTATCAACAACCTCAACAACCTTCTCTACTTGTTCATCAAAAATTTCATCAACTAATTGATTACCAACAACCATATCATTCATCTCAACATCAATGTGTTCTTCAACAATCAAAGAAGTTTGTTCATCTTCAAACATAATTAGAATATCATGCATCTCAACCTGTAACTTACTTTGCTCAACAAACTTTACCTTTGCCTCATTTGCTGCCATCCTTGCTTGTCTTTTTCTTCTTTGAATAATCTTCTCAATAGGCCATGTGACCCCTTTCTTGATCTTCAAGTGCCAACTTGTAACTCTTTTGAGCAATTGATCTATCCTTTGCTTTAATTCTTCAATCTCTTTTTGCCTCATCTCTTCCTCTTTTCTCTTCCTTTCTTTTTTTCCCTCTTGTTTCTTCTTTTTCCTCTCATCCTCTACCAAAAAATGTATTCCCAATCTTCTCACCAAATCCATCTTCACAAGCAAATCTCTCCTTGCTTCTATTCAACTTTTCTCTGCCTTTCCTTGGCAACAATCAGGTTCTTTTTAACCTGCACATAACCACAACACAAAACCACAAACCAAAACTAACCCAAACCTTTTTCTGGGCTCTGATACCAATTTGATGCAGAGCAAGAGGATTTCACAATTCAACTTATTAGAACATATTTCACAACAATGGGTTTCAACTCATTTACCCATTCTACAAGGCAACTTTCTTGACAATTTCCTTGATTTCAAGATACCAAAATAGAGTTAAGGCACAAAAATTATTGTAGAATCAAAAAAACATATTAAACAATAGCAAATGACTGATCCAAAACCATTTCCCAACTTTGATAACTCAAAAATGTCAACTTCTAAAAGTAGATTGTTCAAATCAGCATTTAGGCCTATTTAGACCCCTTCAACAAGCAAATTTACATTTTCCAAGTCATTTCTCTTTGTTATGACTTGAAACAAGTATAAATAGGTCTGCAAAACCATTAAGAACCTTCACCCAACCTTTGTTCATGTTATTTTAACAAACCCTAGCTTTAAACCACCATTTTCATGCAAAATTCACACAAAATCACTCTTTTCCAGCCTAGGGCCTCCTTGTAACCTTATCAAACATTTACATAAACCCCTGTAACTTTGGAATCTCAAATAAAATGTTAAAACAGACCTACAAACCAATTTTCAAGAGTTTTCAATGGTGGAAACTTAAGATATGAATTTTTCTTCAAAATTGGAACCTTCATTTCTGAACAGGGCTGCTGGGAAGATTCGACCATTAGACCACTTAAACGACCTTTTAAAAATTTCTGGTAAGAAAAAAAAAAACTTCATAAATTGAATTATCTTTCCATAAACGTAAGTTGCAGGGCCATACTAAACCGTACAAGTCCGTACAACTCTCTGGAACAGTAGATTTCACTGAAAAACACAGAAAAATGGAACTTTCATTTTCTTCATTTCACCAAAATCTTCAACTAACTCTTGAATTCGACCATAAACATTGTTTATAATCCTTGAACATCAAAACTAACCTATCTAACTGACCCAAACCAACCTCCTAACTACTTGACTCCACCATTTGCACTTTTTTGTATTTTTACAATATAACAACTTTTTACAAAATATGCATTTTTTGCATTTTTGACTCCAAAGACCCTCCAAACAATTAAAATTCTATTAGATAGTCCCAATGTACCCTAAAACATCTAAATCCATTGACTCTTATTACAAATTTGAAAATTGACTCTTCATGTGCCATTTAACAACATTTGGCACTTTTTTTGCAAATTAGACAAAATGGCTACATAGCTTATCCAAATACCTATAAAATGACTCAAATACATTAAGATGGTCTTGAAAGACCTTATTGAATTACCCCTAAGCACTCTTTAAACATTCTTTTACATATTGGCATCATGGAGGCTTGAATGCAACAAGGTGCTCCTGCACCATTACTCTAGAATGATTTGGGTTTCCTTTTTAAGAGAAAAATGTGAAGCATTGGAGAAGTTCAAAAGTTTCAAGGCTATGGTAGAAAATGAGAAAGGTTTGAAAATCAAGTGTCTAAGATCTTACAGAAGTGGTTAGTTTATTTCCAAGGAGTTCAACTCTTATTGTGAAGAGAATGGAATTAAAAGATAGTTATCTACTCCCCGAACCCCTCAATAGAATGGAGTTGCAGAGAGAAAGAATAGAACAATTATGGATGCTGCTAGAACAATGATGATGGAAGGAAATGTATCTCAGATGTACTAGAGTGAAGCGGTAAGCACTGTTGTGTATACTTTGAATCAGGTACAAATGTTAATGGAAAATCTGGTAAGACTCCTTATGAGTTATGGTTTGGTCAAAATCTTACTGTTAAGTACTTCAATATCTTTGGAAGCAAGTGTTATATCAGGAAAGATGATGATATAGGAAAATTTGATGCAAGAAGTGATGAAGGAATCTTCCTAGGTTACTCCACTAAAAGCAAGGCCTACCGGTGCTATAACAAAAGACTGAGAAAGATGGTTGAGAGTGAAAATGTCAGAGTTGATGAGAACTATATCAAATCATCTAGACATTGTAGTTATGATTCAGACAAAGACATTACACGCCAAGGGAAGAATACTCGGATGCAAAATCTACTTCAGATTATTCCATATGTTTCGGTGAAGCAACCTCAATCTGTTCTAGTAAATCAATTCAATCAAGAGACACAGACATGTGCGAGTGCGGAAGAAAGATCAGAAGAGTCAGAAGTTCAAGAATGTCCCAAAACTCCAAGGTATGTAAAGCTGAATCATTCTAAAAATCAAATCATAGGAGATAAGAGTAAAGGAGTGCAAAATAGAAGAAAAATTGCAAAAGAATATTGTCTGACATCCAAGATTGAACCTAAAAATGTCATTGAAGCCTATCAAGATGAACACTGGTTGGAAGCTATGAAGGAAGAGTTGACACAGATTGAAAAGAATGACACATGGATACTGGTTCTGAGGCCTAAAGACAAAAATGTGATTGGTACTAAATGGGTATTTAGAAACAAGCTAAATGAAGAAGGTGAAGTTTTCCAGAATAAAGCAAGACTGGTATGTAAAGGGTATTCTCAGATGGAAGGTGTTGATTTTGAAGAAACCTTTGCTCCTGTCACTAGGATTGAAGTTGTTAGACTATTTCTTGATTATGTTGCACACAAGAACTATAAAGTCTATCAAATGGATGTAAAGTCTGAATTTCTGAATGAAGAACTAGAAGAAGAAGTGTACATTGAACAACCAGATGGATTTTAGCTAACAGACAAAGAAGATATGGTTTGCAGATTGAAGAAATATTTGTATGGACTTAAACAAGCCCCCAAAGCCTAGTATGCTAGATTGGAAAAATACCTATTGAAGCTTGGATTCACTAAAGGTACTGCTGATAGCAACTTATACTTCAAATTAGATAATGATAAGTAGTTAATTATAGAATTTTTTGTTGATGATATCATTTTTGGAGGAGATGACAATCTATGTATGAAGTTTGCTGACGAGATGAAGAATGAATTTGAGATGAGTATGATTGGAGAAATGAAGTTCTTTCTGAAATTGTAAGTTACACAGTTGGACAAGGGTATTTTCATATCTCAGTCCAAATATGTGAGAGAACTACTGAAGAAATTTAGAATGGATGACTCAAAATTTGTCGATACTCCCATGGTGACCAGATGTAAGTTGACACAGAATAATGACTCTCCTAAGGCAAATCAAACATAGGTCAATGATCGGTGGATTGCTCTACTTGATTCAGACTAGACCAGACATTATGAATGTTGTATGTATGGTTGCTAGATTTCAAGTTGATCTAAAAGAATCACATGTAACTGTTGTCAAGAGAATTTTTAGATATCTAAAAGGAACAGTTGACTTTGGACTTTGGTATCCAAAGGATTATGATCTCACTATAATATACTAATGTGGATTGGGCTGGTGATGTAGATGATAGAAAAATTACTAGTGGTGGTGCTTTCCTCCTAGGGAAGGAGTTCGTATCCTGGTTAAGTAAAAAGAAAAACTCAATTTCTCTATCTACTGCTGAGGTAGAATACATTGTTGCTGCCAATAACTGTACTCAAGTGATACGGATGAAACAGATGTTGAGAGATATCAGGGTGATATATGAAGATCCTATTTCCATATACTATGACAACTCAAGTGCAATCAATATCTCAAGGAATCCGGTGCTACACTCTAACACTAAACATATATCAATCAAGTTTCATTTCTTAAGGGAGAAAGTTAATGAGAAAGAAGTTAGACTGGAGTATGTGCCTACCAAAGAATAGATTGCAGATATATTTACTAAGCTGTTTCCAAAGGATACTTTTGAGTATCTCAGAGGAATGCTAGGGGTAATTACCCCTCCTGATAAGAACTAAAAGATGCATTTGCTTGCATCAATACGTGAACTTCATTGCTATATTCTGATCTGGATTGATGTTTTTGTGGCTACTACTCAGGGGGAGTAGTCAGATGTACATATATGTGGTTCAAAGCATGTATATGAAAGGTCATTGTTAACTTTTTTCATTGATGTCAAAGGGGGAGAAGTGTAACGTGAAAAATACTTTCAAGAGGAGAAGTGCAAAAGAAGCAAGTGTGTTAGGTTGATGGTATTTTTCACATCATGTGTTGCCATCAATGCCAAAGGGGGAGATTGTTGGATGTTGTGGATGTGTTTGTTGATATGTGGTTTTCATTGATGTCAACACTATTAGCATTTGGTATATCAATTGTTGTATATGTTGAGGATATTGAGAAAATTGTAAAAGGAAGTGTTTTAGGTTCCCAGTGGAACTGTGTAGGTCATGAAGGTACTATGCTCTGTACGTTGAACATTAGTTGGTGTGGATTAAATAGTTTATTGTTGAGTATATCTAGATCATATTCCAGAAGTTTCAGAGGTCCACATGAAGTTTTGAGTGTGTTGTGGTCTGATAGTGTTCTTGTGGTCTCTATCAGTGTTCCTGAATGAAGATTGTGTGATTTTGGTAATCTCAATTGTTGTGGATGCTTCTCTGTTGTTTCTTAGTGTTCTTGGATGTCTCTAGATCATTCTCTATCTTTGTGGTACATCCACATTACTCAAAGAACTCGTGATTGAAGATCTTTTCTTGCACATGTTCAGTTTTTCTTGTTCCTGGCCGACATGTTGGTGGTAGTGTGTTGTGGATCCTCGTGGTGTAATTAATTAAAGTATTTTTGTGTTGGAGATATTAATTTGGGTCTCCACTATGTTGTGGCTGACCTTGGTGGATTTTCATTGGAAATTTATTTGTAAATTTGGGCTGACATTGAAAATATGTTTTATTTTTCTGGCTGACTAAGTTGTGATGAAATCCCATGTAGCGAATATATAAGAGCGATTGGTTGAGTGAAGTTAGTGTGTGCATAAGTGTGAATGTATGCCAGAGAAAATGTAAATGTGTGAATAGTGTTTCTATCATTCGATTATTGAGCAGAGAGTGAAGAAGATTGAGCAAAGTGTGAAGAAGGTTTTTTGAGCTTAATTGGAACTGTAATCAGGCTTGTGCAGAAGTTATTTTCTCAGTTCGTATTCTTTGGATTTTAATCTTATTCTGTATTGTTGGACAGTGAGTCCTCTTTTCTAGTTGAGCAGTGAGCTCTAGGTAGTGTGTCTGAATGCATGTGCATTCCCCTTGTTATTTCTCTTTATACTTTTAACAGAGTATAATCTTGTGGACTAACATCCACCATGGTTTTTCCCCTAATAGGGTTTCCACATAAAAATCTTGGTGTTATTTGTCTCTCTGATGTGTTAATTGTTTATGGTTAATTCCTTATTCATCAGATTTGAGGTTAAAGTTAAGATAAGTTAGAAAAGTTTGAGTTTCTATGACAACTGATTCACCCCCCCCTCTCAGTTGTCTGTCCTTATTTTGCCAACATTCAGTAACCATGTAATTAACCTTAACACTTGTAAAATTCTTATTGATGTAATAAATAAAATAAAATAATGTGTCCTTTTGACCAAGGATGGATTCTATTAAAAAATTTAAAGCATCTGTATGGATATGAAATGGAAGCTCCCAATTTTTTCCTCGTAATACTGGTGTGGTCACAAGCTTTTCCTTGATGGTCTCTATAGACATTGAAAAATGTCCTGAATCATATCATACACTCGAATCAGGTATACTAACACCATTTCCTCTTGAAACCCATCCTCTTTTCACTTAATTAATTGAATTAGCCTAGCTAATTAATTAATGGCATCATTTTCACCTATTAACCTAATTCATCAAATTGAGTTAATTCACCCCCTTTCGTGCTAACATTTCATCTCATTAAATTAAATAAATCAAACTATTTAATTTAAATCCCCAAATTTTCTTATTTAATTAAATAACCCTAAGTTATTTAATTAAATGTCATTCCACCTTTCCCCCCTTCATTAAATCATTTTATTTAATGAATATCATCTAATTCTTCTAATTCCCCTAATTGTATAATTAATATTGTTTAATTATCAATTAAATCTAATTCCCCCCACTTGCAAAGGAATATTCCAAGGGAATATTCCTCATTTGCACATTCCTCCAAGAGGAATATTCCCATGGAATATTCCTTCCTCTTTTCACAATTTAATTTAGTTTTAATTAACTAAATATCATTTTTCCTCACCCATGACAATATTCCAAAAAATATTCTCTTTCCTCACTCATTTGAAAAGGGGGAATATTCCTTTTCCTCAACAAACTTACTTAGCTTCTTGAGCAAGTTAACTTGTGACCTCTTGTGCAAGTTAACTTATGACCTTTTGAACAAGTTGAAAGTGTGTTTGTTTGAGGGAATGTGGACCCTTGATTAAATCTCATTTTGCATTCTCACCCGTTGATGAGAATCCATGATCCATGCCTCTTCTTTCTTTCATCCTTGACCGTTGATTGATCTTTTTTATCTCATCCATTCATCTCTTTTTACCTATTCTATAAATAGAGCTTGCCTCTATTGAATAGGGATCCATCTTTAGGAGAAAACTTATACTATTGAAATCACTCACACTCACACTCATATTTAGCACACATTTAGCATATTTTAACTCATTTTAGTTGCATTAACTAGTTTTAAGCTTCCATTAATGGCTTCCATGATCATATAATGCATCCATGTAGCATGTTTAATTAATTAGGGTTTGGATCTTTTAGGTTAGAATCCATTTAGCATTAGCTTAGAATTTGTATATCTTTATCATTTAGCATAAAATCATGTTTAATTATCTTGCATCATGCTCGTTTAGATTAAAATCATGTTTACATACACATCTCACAACCGTTCCATCAATTTTCTTTAATAAAACTGACTAGAACAAGCTCATTTATCCATGAGATTCAAAAAGGATCATCGTTCCACATCAACGCAACACCACTCCCACAATAGAATAAGTTTCAAATGGATTAGAGTAGACATTTAAATGCTTTCATAGTTTAGAATACTTAGTTTTGATAAATTTTTAGTTTAACTTTCATTTGAATGATCCTATTGAGATTCGATGTTAGTGGTTTCATTATGCTTCGATTCTTCATGGATCAAGCATAATCAACTCATGCTAATCCATCTGATCACATTATAGTGCTAGAAGGAGGGAAAAACTAATCAAATTTAATCAATTTTTATCTCGAATTCTGTTCTTTTTAACTTTTGTAGGAAACAGTGACGCCCAAAAGAATTTCAGCGATGCACTTTGCTGGGTGTCGCCATATAGCAATGCTATCGTAATCTGAAATAGCAATGCCTATTTAATATCCCAATGCTGATTAAATCAATGGCGACTCTAATACTTTTTAGAGGTATCAAATATTTACAAACGGCGATGCACCTCAAAATGATGGCGCTATTGTGCTCACTATTTTCTCTACAGAGCGACACCCAACTTGGGTAAGAAATTTAATGATCGTTTTTCAGCATGTGTTTTGATTTTTTCACTATATTAGATTACTAACATGCTTCCAATGTTGTTCTGGTTTTTAGACTAACATGGTTTTATAGGTTGGACGACACAAAGTTAAAGTGAAGCACAATTCTCATCTTTGAGTCTTATAATTGTAACAAGCATTTGATGCTTTTGGGGCAATTATAACCCAATTTCTTATGCTTTTCATTTTATGCTCTAGGACCTCACTAATTTTCATTTGGGTTTAAAATGAATGCTCAACGAGACTAAAATTGAACCCTCATTTCATCATTGTCTTTTGGGTTTTAAAATTGAACAAGGCAACTTAACATTTCGTTTGGTGCATAAAATGAATTCATCTTAGCTTTAGAGGTTAAAATGAATGAGTGCTTTCTTTTTTTGTGATACACTTGTAGTGTGTATTCAATCCCCTTGCACTTTGTGCGATCTTGGGTGAAGAGAAACACTCCAAGTGTACTCTGTTGTTTGTGTGCACTTATAGTACGTATCCAATCCCCTTGTGCTTCATTCGATCTTAGGTGAAGAGAAATACTTAAGTACACCTTTATGCTTTGTGTCACCCTTAAGAGAGGAATTACTATGAGACACACCCCGCAATAGGAAACTCATAGGAAAGTTCTTGCAGGAACGTTTACCGATGGTCTATATTAAAGGTTGGGAAAACATGAGAAAGTACCTTCTATCATGGACTGTATAACATACTACACCTAGTACCATGCCTTAAGTGGAACGGGAACAGTAGGAAGATCCTTAAGTGGAAAAGCGGGTGTATACGGCTAGGTGTTCTTGGTTTGTTACTAAGAACCAAATTGTTTAGTTACCAAAAATCCTTAATGCTTGTTGGTGCAAGAACGGTCGTTCTGAAGCCACCCCACATTTGAACTATTCATTGTTGAAACAGAAAAATCCTTAGGATCTTTGGATCTTCAGAATTTTGAGATTTGGTGGTCCCAAGAAGTGTGTGTCGTGGAGGGGAGCCAATGTCACCAAATCTCTAAGTGTTCACATTGTCTTAGTGTTTGGAGAAATCCAAGTGGGGACTCAACAAGTATGGCCATTTCAATCTAGGATTGTAAATGCTTGAAAGTCAGTTTAACACTTTGCTTGGTTCCAAAAAATTACAAACATTCACAATCTTCCTCAAAATTTCAAACCCTTTGGTCTAAATATGGATACCTTTTGAAAATAGCCTTGATATTAATGCTTGTCTTAAGGATTTCTATTCTTAGATATTTATAAATATCTTGACTTAAATCTCAATCCATATTTTCCAAAGTTAACATAGGAAACTATGGCTTAAACTCCATCCTTCTCACGAAATGGACATTGTGAAATCTATGATGTTTTTGACATAGACATCTATTTGAAAACATGATCAAGACAAGTGTTTGTGGTCAAAGACACTCACTTAAGCAAGATAAATTGATATAAATTAACCCCACATGACCATTTTGAGACCAATCGCTCCCATTGAACAACCTAACCTTGAAGGTGCTATCATTCAACCAAACTTTGAACTCATTAAAGGAGAACAAACTGATATAAATAGCAATTTGAGAAGTTCCACTTTTGAAACCAAGGAAACACCATCCCAGTGGAGAAATGTAGCCTACATCATAGATGAAGAAGAGGAACAAGCTCATATTGTGTCTGGAAGGCCCATATTACCACCACCCATGTGGCAATAAATATCCTCTTTTCTCCCATAGACTTAGACTTCTCTAAATGATCTCACGCAAAATCAAGATCCCCAAAAGAAGGTCTACAGGTCATCATTTTAAACTTAGGCATCTTAGTCCAAAATCTCTCAAGAAATACCTTTTATCACTTCACGAAACTAGAACTAGGTTGGTATACAACTTCTACAAACACACTTCAAGGAACAATCTAGACTGGTATTCCTTCTTTTACAGTCAGAACACCGATCTTTTTCACAGCTTTGAACTTCTCTAAAAAATTGGGTCTTTAGGATTTGAACACTTTAGAGGTCTAGCATGTTTCTCACTACCTTGGTCTTGTCAAACAAGGTTCACTTTAGGTCAACATTGGGTCAAACACTTCATCCACCCCTTCATCAAAATTCACCCTTCACTTCATCAAACTTTGCAAAAAATTTGAATACACCAACACTTTTTGACTTAAACATTTATAAAAAAACTCCTAACTTACCTAATTTGTATGTGAAATGAATCCTTTTCCATGCATTTAGGTGAGTTAGTTATCATCTTTGAACTATTTTGTCTTGAAGGTCATGAGTCTACCCTAAAAATTTCCAAGTTCATCAACATCCTTTATCCAAACATCAAAACTTCAAACTTAAGTCAAAAGTATTGTCCCAAAATGTTTGCAAAGATCACTCCCCACATCACCCATTATCACCATTTCTCCTTTTACCTAGATCTGAGTCAACTAGAGATTTCAAACATTACAAATCACAACACAACTCTCCCAAAGTTGACCTAAAATTTATGGTAAAAACAAGATCACAACACAAGAGAATCATGGAGAAAACCAAAGTTACATTTTCCTCAAGTGATCCAACTCCTTTAGAATTTGATCCAAGAAGTCAAGTTACTTCATCACAACAACCTTCATCTCCATCTGGGCCATATGAGATAAAAGATATCATGAACAATCCATTTAAACTTACTAGGGAGGAAATCATGGAACATCAATCCTTGGGAAGTGTAGCTCCTATCTCCCCATCATTTGTTGCACAAAATCTAACACAAGGATTCACAACTCCATCCCTAGGGCTAAATCAAACATCAACACCTAGCCTTGCAGCTAGTCTTGCTAAAAAAATTTGTCATACTCTTCCATTTGAAAGCAGCACACTTGTGGGTACCCTTGAAACCAATCCTCCATCCCAAATGACCACTTAGACACCAACATTTGGTGCTCCTCTCATTCCAGAAGATCCCAAACAGCCATATAAACCACTTACACTTCATTACTCTGATCTTTAATTAAAGGGTTACAAATAATTTTCACTTTACTGCTAATTACATATTTTATCTTGATCGCAAACATAATTGCATGGTTATATTTCTTAACCATTGAAATTACAAAACTAAGTTCACTTAATTCTCTACAAAACTTAATAACATAAAGAAGGAATTAAAACTTAAAATAAATGAGAGAGAATAAAGAGACAATTGTAAGATAGAAGAGAGATCATGAGCTTGATAACAGAGTTCACTCAACATGAGCTACATCTTTGGGTCCACTTCTCAATGTTTGACTACTTTATTAATTATGACAAGCTTTAACCGCTTTTGTACACCATCCAAGCTTTAGACCTGCATTACAGTTTCTTCACAATCTCTCTCAACACCTAAGAATCTTTTGCATTCTCCTTTACTTGAAGGAATAAAAAATACAAAGTCTATGTTTTACATCAATCTCCAAAATTTACTTTGCCTAATTTCCTCCCAAAAGAATTGATTTCCCTTCACGAGCAAAAATCCCCCTTTTTATATATTTATTTTTTCTTAATATAGTTTAAAACCATATGATTTCCAAAATCAACTATATCTCCCATTTACAATAGTAAATCTTTGAAAATCCCTCCAATTACAAGAATAAATCTCTTGAAAATAACCTTCTCCCTTTAATTCATGGCCCTTATAATTCTGAGCTTACAAATTTCTTGTTCCTAAGCTTTACAAAAATTATCTTTCAAATCCCTTTTTAATAATCTTCAAGATTATTTTAAGCCCTTTTATAATCTTTATAAAGAATGGCTTATATTCATTAAGCCATTTTACCCCTTTAAAATATCATTTAAATCCCTTAAAATCTTTTAAAATCCTCTAAAAATCTCTTAAGATCCTTTAAAATCTTTTAAAATCAGCATATTTTAAACTATTTTATAATTTATATGGGGAGGGCAGCTCACTTCTATTTTAAATAAATTTTAATGCTGAAATCTCCTCAAAGCATGCACTTGGCGCATTGGTAGGAGGGCAAATTGATAGAGGGGAGGTTGGCAGTTCAAACCACCTCCCCTCTAAATTCGGATTTAAATTTATTCAATAGAAACTGACTAATGTCATATTTTGAAAACATAGGATGGTGTAATGGTGGAGAGTATAAATAGGAGATGTGAGGTTGGGGGTTCAAATCTCCTAACTGAATTTTGAACCAACACTCAACAAATTTTTTGATAGACTACCACGTGGCACCCAACCATTTGGTCACGTGGCATATTTTAATTGGCCCACATTAGGATATGTGTCAGCTTGTTATTGGTTCACGTGACAACATGACAAGTCAGTTGCCAACTGTACCTGCCATGTCAGCAACCTGCCAAATGTGTCTGCCACATCAAAAACCTGCCAACTGTGCCTGCCACCTTGTCTACTACATGGCTGCCACGTCATACTGACGTCAACACCTGGTCAACCTTTTTTTCTGCAAACTTTGACTGGCCATATCTTTGGCATACAGACTTTGTTTGAGCCTATTCAAGTTGCGTTGGAAAGCTCTCGACGAGCTCTATCCAATGATGCTAGTTTTGTCAAATTTTGATATTGTGAAATTTTTAGGTCTTTTGGATCCTCGTGGATCATTCCTCCCAATTGAGAAGCTTTTGGACCACCAAATTTATTTTCTTACATAGAAATTAAGTGAGGGCATCGTCGCCTCACTTGCCCAGTATCATCTTTCCACGCTATTGGAATTTCGCACATATGACCCATCACAAACAAGATGAAAAATGAGATAACACTGTTGATACAATCAACTATATATTCACCAATATTCATTTTTGCATCCACCATCCACATAGAACTAACTAGAAAAATACCAAACAACAATACTGAATAAAATGATGCAAATGAAAAAGTATCAATGTTTTGGATCCCCTAAATAGGAACATCATTAGAAAATGAATCATTCAAACCCTCCTTTACCACCTTAGGCTGAAGTCTTAAATGTGCTTGCAACTGATCCTCACACTGTGTTATCTATGACACCTTATCATGATTAGAATCATCATGCTTAGTATCACTAGCTATTACAAACATTAGGGTTAACATATTGCTTGCATTTACAACCATTTTCAAATGTCCTGTGTTTACAACAGATTTATCATTCTTCATGTGATGAGATTTCACAATGAATTCAATTCCATCCTTAAACAAATGGTACCCATTATGTTCCCTGTATAAAATGGCCTTTTTGTCATACAAGTAAGGACTTCCCAAAACCATCCCACATATGTCAAGTGGAATTACATCTAACTCTACCTCATCTACAAACTTGGATGTGATTGCAAATCAGAGTTTACATTGCCTTGACACATGTAACCGAGCATTATCATGCACCCAACCCAATGGATATGGTTTAGGATTAGGTATTGTTTTTAATCTCAATTGCTTAACAGCTTGTTCAAAGATTAAGTTTACTTGTGATCCACTATCTATGAGTGTATCAATTTTACTATGTTTTGCAATAGTCCTTATATGAAACAATTCATTCCTTTTACTTTCAATAGGGATCTCATTATTCTTTACAAAAGAAGCATGGGAACTAGTACTAGCAACATGAACGATTCCTTTTATACCCACAACTGTTATCTTGGTTTCATCATCGGAATCTGATCCAAGGTCTTGCACGATGGCTGCAGTCTTTTGCTTACCCTTTCGATCCTTGAACCACTTTGGTTTCTAATCAGGATGCAATTTCTAACATTTTTCATCTTTGTGCCCTTTCTTTTTTCAATGTAAGCATTAAGGATTTTCCTCCTCTTTCTTCATAGAATTTTCCCGTTGCATTTCCTTCTTCCCTTTCTTGCTTCCTTTCTACTTATCGGATTCCATTAAGAAACTATCATGGCTACTCTCTGTGCCTATTTCAAGATGAATGGTTTGCACACTAACTTTTTCAAGGTTAGTTGGATTAAACATAAGTATTGTATGCCTCAAATTTTCACGTAATATTCCACCTATATACTTCAACAAATTTTCTTGTGTGTATAATGGAATGCCCAAAGTTAAAGCTTTTTTCCTAAACTCTTTTGTATATTCATGTACACTTTTTCCTTTCTCTTTCCTTAATGATTTCCAATTCATTATTGCTTATTGCATAAAACCTAATGGATAAAATTATTTCTTAAGTGCAGCAATAAACTCAAACCAAGAAGAAAAAAATTTACCATATCAGCTTAGATCTTCCTGAGTTTTTCTCTCCCACCATATTAAGGTTGTGCCTCCTAGGCGAAGAGTGGCTAATTGGATCTTTAAAGCATCATCAATGAACTTTTGTACCCTACAATAAACTTCAACTTTTTTTATCCAATTGTCAAGTTTCTCTGCATCCAGTTCTCCATTATAGGTTGGAAAATCAAATTTAACATCAAGTTTTAACAAAGGTGAATTTGATGTAGACTGTACAGGTTGTTTCTTCTTGGGGGAAGAACTAGAATAATAAGATGAAGAGGAAGAAGAAGAAGATGAAGAAGATGGGGATGAAGGTTCAAGAGGGTCACTACCACCTCCTACTCCTTTTCCTTTGTCGTCTTTCAAAGAGGATTCACCTTCCTCCCTTTTGTTTTTCCTCTCCTTTTTCTTCTAACAGTATTTGTACAATTCTTCCACCATCATCTTCATATCTAGGAATGCTTTGCGAAATTGTTCTTCATTCTCAAATATTTTAGGATTGGAAGATTTTCCTTCTTCTGGTTTGTCCATGGTTTATCTTCAAGTAACTCGCCTCGATCTGATATTTGGATTAAACTCTTCAAGTGCACCTTCTCCTCACTTTAATTTCAACCTGGTTAACATCCACCACTTAAAAAATTTCATGTTAAACTACTCTGATACCAAACTTGATCTTTAATTAAAGGGTTACAAATAATTTTCACTTTACTCCTAATTACAGATTTTATCCTGATCGCAAACAGAATTGTGTGGTTATGTTTCTTAACCATTGAAATTATAAAACTATGCTCACGTAATTCTTTACACAACTTAATAACATAAAGAAGGAATTAAAACTAAAAAGAAATGAGATAGAATAAAGAGACAATTATAAGATAGAAGAGAGATCACGAGCTTGATAACAAAGTTTTCTCAACATGAGCTACATCTCCAGGTCCGCTTCTCAATGTTGGATTGTTTTATTAATGATGACAAGCTTTAATCGCTTCTATACACCATCCAAGCTTTAGACCTGCATTACAATTTCTTCACAATCTCTCTCAACACCAAAGACTCTTTCACATTCTCCTTTACTTGAAGGAATACAAACTACAAAGCCTTTTTTTTACATCAATCTCCAAAATTTACTTTGCCTAATTTCCTCCCAAAAGAATTGATTTCCCTTCATGAGCAAAAATCCCCCTTTTTATACATTTAATTTTGCTTAATATGGTTTAAAACCATATGATTTCCAAAATCAACTATATCTCCCATTTACAATAGTAAATATTTGAAAATCCCTCCAATTACAAGAATAAATCTCTCGGAAATAACCTTCTCCCTTTAATTCATGGCCCTTATTCCAGGCTTACAAATTTCTCGTTCCTAAGCTTTACAAAAATAATCTTTCAAATCCCTTTTTAATAATCTTCAAGATTATTTTAAGCCCTTTTATAATATTTATAAAGAATGGATTGTATTCATTAAGCCATTTTACCCCTTTAAAATATCATTTAAATCCCTTAAAATCTTTTAAAATCCTCTAAAAATCTCTTAAGATCCTTTAAAAATCTTTTAAAATCGGCATATTTTAAAAGATTTTATAATTTATATGGGGAGGACGGCTCACTTCTATTTTAAATAAATTTTAATGCTGAAATCTCCTCAAAGCATGCACTTGGCACATTGGTAGGAGGGCAGATTGGTAGAGGGGAGGTTGGCAGTTCAAACCACCTCCCCTCTAAATTCGGATTTTAAACTTATTAAATAGAAACTGACTAATGTCATATTCCAAAAACATAGAATGGTGTAATGGTGGAGACTATAAATAGGAGATATGAGGTTGGGGGTTTGAATCTCCCAACCAGATTTTCAACCAACGCTCAACAAAATCTATGATTGATAGACTATCATGTGGCACCTAGTCATTTGGTCACATGGCATATTTTAATTGGCCCACATCAGGACACATGCCAGCTTGTTATTGGCTCATGTGACAACATGCCAAGTCAACTGCCAACTGTACCTGCCACATCAACAACCTGCCAATTGTTCCTACCATGTCAAAAACATGCCAACTATGCCTACCACCTCATCTGCCACGTGGTTACCACGTCATGCTAACGTCAGCACTTGGTCAACCTTTTTTCTGCAAACTTTGACTGGCCATATCTTTGGCATACGGACTCCGTTTGAGCCCATTCAAGTTGCATTAGAAAGCTCTCGACGAGCTCTATCCAGTGATGTTAGTTTTGTCATATTTTGAGACTATTAAATTTTTAGGTCTTCTGGATCCTCCTAGATCATACTCCATCACAACTTCAACATTCTAAAGACACCCCTCTTCATCCATCCCCACAAGTACCACAAGTTTTCCCAACATTATGCAAAGTAGTATGGACCAAATGTCACAAGTAGACCCAAAAGGGAAAGGGAATACCCTCATGCAAAATTAGCCTTTAACACCACCTAAGACCTCTTCATCCAATCTTCCTATGGATACATCAAAAACAACAATGGTTCAAAACACATCTATCCCATTCATCATCAACCCAAATCAAAACAATCCCTTGGTCACAAACCCCATCACCCAAGGTAACACCTTGACCGCATCCCTAACACAAGCAAATCCTCAAGACATGGAACAAGGAAACATTTTTAATCAATGAACTCAAGGTCCTCATGTGTCATTTTCATCGCATAATATAATGGCACCATCCTCATCTTTCCCCACAATCCCATTTACTTTGTAAAATCAAATGGGACCTCAAACATACATTCCTCCACCTCAATCCACTATCTTACAAGGAATGTTGGACCAAGGGAATTCCCAACCTCTCATCAACAATCCACTACCCACTCAAAACATCACCATTGAAAACCCATCACAGATGTACCAACAACCACTTGATCCTACACTACAAGTGCATGCCTTATCCTTACACCAAGCACAGCAAGCTTATCAACAAGCCATCTAACAACAACAGCAACAAGCAGCCTTAGCAGCACAACAAGTAGCACAACAACAACAACAAAAAAATAAGCATCCCTAGTAGCCCAACAACAGCACAAACAACAACAAGTAGCCCTAGTAGCCCAAAAATAGTAGCAACAACAACAAGTAGCACAAAAGCAACAAGCTATCTTAGCACAGCAACAACATCATGCCTATCAAGCAACCTTAGTAGCAAAACAACAATAGCAGGCCCAACAGCAAGCCCTAGTGGCACAACAATAACTACAAGCTCAACAACAATCCTTAATAGCTCAATAGTATGCACAACAACAAATTTCTTATTATAACCCTCAACAGAACATTTTCAATATAAACGTGTTAGGAACATATAAATCAACACCTCAATCACCTTCACAGAATCTTACACCACCATACACCCCATACAACACCTTATCATATTAAAAATCATCCATCATCCCACTGTATGTTCCCCCACCGAACCCATAAGATGATCTAGCATCACAACTTAATGCATTGTCACAAGAAATGTAGGACCTTCAGATGGGCAAGACAAAGAAGCCCCATACACAAAACCTGTGTCCCTATCCATTTGATCAAAACATCACAATGGTCCCATTCCCTCTCAGCTTTGAAATCCCTAAATTTGATAAATACAAAGGGAGAGGAAGTCATGTGGACTATGTCAAAGAATTCAATGTCATGTGTATGGAGGTGGCCTACAATGATTCTTATTTAATGTGCCTCTTCCCCTGAAGCCTTACAAGTCCTGCTATATATTGGTTTTCTCAACTGCCTCTCCGTATCAAAACTTTTCAAGAAATTACTAACAAATTCATTGATTATTTCTCCTTTAATCTTGGCATGGACGTAAGCCTAGAAGAGTTGTACACTCTAGACAAAACAAAGGAGAAACTTTCACTAATTTCTTACAATGATGGAGACAAAGATCTAGTAAGAGCAAATGGCCTCTTCCCGATGAACAACAAGTGGGAATCATCATAGAGAATCTAGATCCAGATCTATCCTTCCACTTGAAAATGAAATGCATCACATCTTATGACAAACTTGTCCCTAGATCCCTTAACATTGAGAGAGATCTAATCTCATAGGGGAATACCCAAGCTTACAAAGACAATCTCCCATCAACTAGTTCAAACGACAAGCCTCGTGTCTAGGCTAAGAACAAAAATGTAGCAAGTGATGGTGTGGTAGATGCTAAGGCAGTCCTAAGTGCTCCTAGGCCAAACAAAAATCACGTTGCTAACATTCAACCAATTGTGCAACAAATAACACCCCCTCAGAACAATCATATCAACAACACTGAATCACAGCAAAGGTGAACCCCTAACAAGAACAACTATCTTAAATGCAAGTATACACAGTTATCTAAACCCATTGAAACAATCATGAAGAAACTGGTAGATTCAAACCTAATAACACTTCCTAACTTTGAAAACTACCAAGAACCACAGGAGAAGCCATCCTGGTACAAAGAAAATGATCTTTGTGACTTTCACAAAATCAAAGGACACAAAATGGCAAACTGCATGAGGCTCAAAAACATTATCCAAGACCTTATAGAGAACGATACCATATCTATTGAGGTACCAGTCGGGAATTAGGATCTTAAGATATACAAGAACCCCATGCCAGATCATAGAAAAGGGAACAATAATGGAAAAGCTAAGGATTGCACAAATGTGCAGCATACCTATTCCAACATAGTTGGTTCCTGTGATAGTGTCATCATTGTCGTCACCATCAAAGGGCCTAGTGCGGAGTGTGGAGTCACCACACGACGTGGAAAAATTACCATCCAAGGAGTCCTATCTCAATCTAGGGCACAACATACTTTTCCAACATCAAATTCCAATAAGTACAATCTCCTAGATTTGCTTAAGAAAACCCCCACACAGATATCAATCTTAGAACTATTGAGGCTATTGCCCGCATATGGGGAAATATTAGAGAAAGCTTTGTCAGAATCATCGTTCCCTGAGCATATTGATACAGATCAATTTCAATATATGGTAGGGCATATTGCTAATCACCTTCTCACCTTCTCGGAACAAGACCTACCATCACAACCATCTCATAATCGTGCTTTACACCTTGAGGTTGTCATTTAAAAAAAAAGGTCAAAAGAGTCTTAGTAGATGGAGGGGTTGGTCTGAATATTTGTACCCTTTAGTTGATCAAGCACCTGGGCTATTCAGAGGATACTATTGAGAAAGCAAAGAGCACCACCATCAAAATGTAAGATGACCAAGAGCGGGTATCACAAGGCATCATTGCACTACCCATACAAGAGGGACCTATCATTGCAAAAACTACATGCAGTATTAGAACTTGATCTTCCCTACAACATACTACTTTGTCGACCCTAGATCCATGCCCTAAAAGTTGTAGCCTTGACCTATCATCAATGTGTAAAGTTTCCCTTTCAGGGTAAAGAAATTACCATCCATGGAGATCCTAAGACCTTTTACTATTGCAAGAATCTTGAAGCCAAGTTCTATAAGATACCCCAAATACCCAAGAATGATGAAGTTCCTACACCTTCTACCTCATTTTTTGACCCATCATCCCTTGCATCTACCTCTAAAACAAGAGCACTCATTGTGTAGAGAATACCGGACATCAAAGCAGTGATCCAGGATGATGGTTGTGGAAACTATAAGCTAATGAAGAATACATTTGTCTTAGGAGAGCTACCTCTTTCTCCTCAATCCCATGGGAAACCCACAACTAGCAATAAAGAAGCCAAAACCATCAATATGGAAGCTACTACCTTCACCAAATGGGGGGATTTGAACCAAGTTGATTTCAATAAAGAGGATGTCTCTAAACTCCTCTATCAAGATGAATGACCTATTCTTGTACTTCCCATGAAAGACGACAATAAAGGCTTGTAGCTAATGAAGGGATGGGGCTATAACAAGAATGAGAAGTTAGTACAAAATTTTAATGGTTTGTTAGAACCCATTGTTCCTAAGAAATGACTAAAGAATCTTGGCTTAGGTTGTACAACTAGCAAGGTCACCCTTATTGGCAAAGGTACATTTGCTAAATAGGCTAAGGCTTCCTCTTGGTTACCTACATCACGTGATACGACCTTAGATGACTTCCCCCTTGATGTTTCTAGACTATTTGATAATAACTCTTCTTCATGATATCCATAAAATACTTCACTCTGAGAGATCAACCAACTAAAATACACCTAGTATACCCACAACTCATTAACTTGGACCAACATGGACCACTGATTCTAGATTTATTCGAAAATGATGAAGCAATCTCAGAATTCATGGGACTCCATGACAACTTACCATGGGCAAACCACAAAGCAAGTTTTTACATAGAACTAGACATAGGAGCATACTATGGGGAGATGATTGAATCCTTCAGTCACAAAATTGATGAAATGCAACTAACATGTAGGTCTTTGAGTGAAAACCACACTGTGGCACTTTTTTATCCCAAAATAGTAAAAAGAAAGGACGTATTTGAGGGTGAAAACCTCTCTAAGGCACCCAAGGATGAGGGATTAAATCTCCCCCTTAGTGTAATACATCCAAAGAAATCAATAATCTCAGCAGAAAATGCCACTCCAGTCAATGTAGGAACAAAAGAAGCAGCCAAGATCACTTTTTATGCAAAATCGTTGTTGGATAAATAACAGAAGAAACTAGCAGCATTATTGAAAGAACGAAGAGATAACTTTGCATCATCATACACAGATATGTCAGGGATCGATCCAGAAATAGTTGTGTATCACTTAGCAATCTATCTTGAATCCAAGCTAGTAAAGCAAAAATTAAGGAAGATGCACCCTTAGATAGTACTCTTGGTGAAACTTGAGTTACAAAAACTTCTTGATGTTAGATTTATCCAACCAATAGATTATCCTAAGTGGGTTTCAAACCTGGTACCAGTCTCAAAACCCACTGGGGGCATCAAAATATGCACTGATTTTAGATACTAGAAAAAAGCATGCTCGAAGGATGATTTCCCCCCTCCTAACATCGACATCATAGTGGACCTAACAGTTGGGAATGAAATGTTATCACTTATGGATGGTTTTTCAGGCTATAATCAAATCACGATCGCTAAGGAGGATCAACACAAAACTGCATTCACTTGTCCATGGGGGACATACTACTAGAATGTGATGTCATTTGGGCTAAAGAATGCAGGAGCAACCTATTAAAGAGAAATGACCCTCATCTTTCATGACATGATCCACAAAATAGTTGAATATTATGTGGATGATGTTTTGGAAAAATCAAAGAAAAGAAGTGAGCACATACAAGTAGTAGGACCCATCTTTGATAGGATTGAAGAGTATAAAGTAGGACTAAACCCGAAAAAGTGTGTTTTTTGGGTTACATCAGGGAAAATTCTCAGCTATATCATCTCACAAAGAGGAATAGAAATTGATCCAGCAAAGGTAAAATTCATCCTAGACATGGAACCACCACAAACACTAAAATAGATGAGAGGGTTACAAGGAATATTGTAGTCCATTTGAAGGTTCATAGCGCAACTATCAGACAAAATCCACCCCTTTTCACATCTTCTCCATACAGGAATAACTTACAAGTGGAATGAGAAGTGCAAAAAATATTTCTAGTAGATCAAGGATTATCTATTAACACCACCAATACTCATGCCACTGATACCAAACAAACCATTGATTCTGTATATCTCAGCAACATCATCAGCACTAGGTGCTCTTCTGACACAACATGATGAAAATGGGAAATAAAGGGTTGTCTATTACATCATTAGGACTTTAGTAGGCTATGAAATGAACTATTCATCCATTGAGAAATCCTACTTAGCATTGGTTTTTGCTTCACAAAAATTCAGACACTACATGCTGTCACATCGAATCAAACTCATTGCAAAAATTGATCCCTTGAAATACCTGTTATCCAAAGCAATTCTCACTGGGCGAATGGCTAAATGGGTGATGATCTTAACAAAATTTGACATAAAGTATGTGGAGTGCAAGGAAATCAAAGGAAAAGTGATCACAGACCAACTAGAAGAGGCACCTATCTATGCAGAGAACCCATTGATATCTTAATTCCCTGATGAATCAATGTTCCTTGTCAATATCACAAGTCAATGGAAGATGTACTTTGATGGATCATTCACTCAACATGGATCAGGAGTAGGTATTATATTCATTACCCCTCAAGGTGATTGTATCCCAAATTCATATAGGCTATCATTTCCGTGTACTAATAATATTGTTGAGTACGAAGCCCTAATCACAAGTCTAAGGATAGTAGTTCAATGGCAGATACAAGAAATAAAAATCTATGGAGACTCACAGCTGGTTATCAACCAAGTCAATGATGACTACCAAACTAAGGATGAAAAGCTTACTCCTTACAAAAATATGGTAGAAAATCTCAAAGACCTTTTCATAGATATAAATTTTGAGCAGATTCCTCGCATGACCAATTGAGTAGCAGATGCTATGGCAACAATCGAGTCACTATTAGACATGTCGAACAACGTCCTTCAATTTCAATTCTTGGTAGAACAACTTCTCATACCAACTTTCAAAATCCTGTAATCTGAATTCATGTGTGTCATTGTTGGTCCTAGATCCCCGTGGTACCATGACATCTTTACTTACCTGAGCAGAGGAACCCTCCCATCCAATATCACCTCCAACCTTAAAAAGACCTTTACCAAGAATGCATCCTTATTCGTGATCCTAGGTGATATCCTTTACCATCGAAGGGACATTACTACGATGTCTTAACCAAGAGGAATCCTTGAACACTTTAACAAAAGTACACAATGGCATATGCGGTTCCCATTCTAGTAGTATGAATTTAGCTAAGAAACTATTGAGGACACGGTACTACTGACCAACCATGGAAAGAGAAGCTCATCAGTATGTGCAGAAGTGTGTCCAATGTCAGTAGCATGGAGATCTAATTAATGTCCTTGCTTAGGAACTGCAACCAATGGTCACACCTTGGCCTTTCTCACAGTGGGGGTTTGACCTCATAGGAAAGATCACTCCAACCTCACCTAATGGCCACAAGTTTATTGTAACAGCCATTGAATACTTTACCAAGTGGGTCAAAGCCATTCTTATGACCTACATAATAGGGAAGCAAATTGCCATATTTATCCTGAACTACCTCATATGTCATTATGGTGTTCCAAAAACCCTTATATCAGACAATGGAACACCCTTCAAGAATTAGGATGTGAAAGAGATATGTCAAAAATTCAATATCCAACACTGATTCTCTACCCCTTATTACCCCCAAGGAAACGGTCAAGCTGAGGCTAAAAATAAGACCATTCTAAAAATCCTAAATAAAATGGTCAATGAAGCTGGTCATGACTTGCATTTGCAGCTAATTCCCGCTCTTTGGGCCTATCGAACCAGTATCCACACACCAATAGGCACAACCCTGGTCTCCTTGATCTACAGATCAAAAGCCATCATGCCTATTGAGGTTGAGCTACCATCACTGCGAGTGTCACTACAGAACCTGATCACTATTGAAGAGTACAGAGTATCTTGGTTGAACAAGCTAGAATTATTGGATGAGCATCATCTTGATGCCCTCAATCACTTGCACATTTATATCAAAACTGACTAAAATGGAGCTACAACAAGAAGATCAAATGTCAGTCTTTCCAGGTAGGAGATCTTATCCTAAAGAAAAATCAAAAGAACCTTCCAGATCAAGACAACAAAGGAAAGTTTGATCCTTACTGGTTGGCTCCTTTTGTCATCACAGCAAGCTATAGATCAGGAGCCTATCAATTTTCAACACCTGAAGGTGAACCCTTGCAGGAACCAACTAACAGCTTGCATCTTAAAAAAAATTATGCCTAGTCTTGAAGGGTGTAAATATGAAAATACAAAAAAATCAAAAAATGATCAAAAACCAAAAATATGAGAAAAAGCATTGAAAACAATAAAGAAAAACAATCACCCTCCAATGAAAACCACTTCGGTGGTGCTTTAGGAAAGTACCTTGCTAAAAACTTGGAAAACAAGCGCCTTGCATAGATAAAGTACCTTCATCTATCTAAGGCTCTTTATCCTATCATTTCATCCATCGCATCGCATCCTCCATCCTATTCATTCCATCGCCCATCTGCATCCTTATCATAGCTTGATGTTGAGAAGTATTGTATCCCCTTAGTACTACTTGGCATATTCCAAAGGTCAGTTTGTCCTGCCTATATCGAGGTAGTCTATCATTTAACATTGGGGGAAATTCATTATGGATCGGATCAAGTTCTTGTATATCTTAAGGTCATCGAAAAATACCAAAAACATTCATAAAATGTTCATCAGAAAATCTAAAAACATTTGCAAAATCTTGTACAAATAAAATCCAAAAACATTCAGAAAATTGTAAATTCAAAATCCAAAACATCCAAAACACATTGAAAACCCTAAAAATTTCAAAACATTAAAATCCAAAAAGTGGTAACCTTGTCAAACTACAGGTCTCTGAGCTTGAAGGTAGGCAAGGCCATCATTGATGTTCCCATGAGACACCCTAGGCCAATCCTGTAGGAGTTCATCATAATAAATTGGCATCCATCAACTATTCATATCTCATCTTCAAAAGTTGATTCAATCGAACTATAGGTCTTGAATGTAGGAAAGGTCATCATTGATGTGCCCCAAAGACACCCTAGGTCAATACTTTAGGAGTTCTTCATAATAAATTGGCATCCATCAACTATTCATATCTCATCTTCAAAAAATTGAGTCAGTCGAACTACGTGGTCTCTGCGTGTATAATGTAGGCAAGGCTTATCTTTGATCAACCCCCGAGGCCCCTAGGATAGGTCTGTTAGGTTAGGTTCATGGTTGAAACTCAAAAAACCCCTAAACAGTCAAAATATTAGAAAAGCACAAAAACATTGGGAAACATTCAAAAGACCTAAATAGTATCAAATATCTTAGAGAAAACCCTAAATAGCCTCAAATAACCAAAAACCAAAAACGGTCACATAAACTTTCAAAAAGATCAAAAACAACCTCAAAACATTCTCAAAATACCAAAAACATTGAAATATTCCAAAAAATCCAAAACCACCCACCTCATCTCACTTTCACCCACAATAACCCTCCACCCATAATAAATTGATCGTCATCTTCAACATTTGGCAAAAAAAATAGAAAGCAAGTATAGTAAGTAGTAAAGTGGGAACCTAAGTATCAAAATCTAAAGTCTAAATCATATGGTAAATGTGTCAGTGAAATTTATATCAACGGCTTTTCATAAAGCTCATCATCATCCTACATCAAACAACCTCTTATCAACATGTCCTAGGATTTATCCTTCCTACGATGGACATCAGTATCAGGCATCACCTTAGCTAAATTAAATTGGCAAAAGATATAGATAACAATGACTGTTTGTCTTTGATATTTTCTTCTAATTTATCTTATTAATCTATTCAGAGGACCTCTCGATGATTTTTATCAAAATGATTTAGAGAGAAAGGAATGGGGCATTGATCATTATCTTTCGTTTGTTGTTCTTGTGGGTATTCTTGTAAAATAATTTGTTGGAAGCTTTGCAACATGAGCATGAAGTAGGGATGGTTATGATGGTTGTTTTTGTGTTGTCATTGATGTCAACATGGTAATAACTACATGGTGATGATGATATGGGAAGTTTTCTTGGTTTACCGGAAGTTGTTCTCTTTCGGTAATACTCTGTGATGGATCAATATGTTGGTATTTGAGTCTGGAACTCATAGCAAGATCGAATATGACTCTAATATTCTAACCATGTTTTATTGACTCATTCAGACTACTTTTTCTTAGATCTTGAGACATTATTTTGTCTATGAACGGAAAGTTATCTCTGACAGAGTTCAACTCTATATCCTACTATTGTTTTGTGTGTGGTGTACTGTGTGGGAGACTCTACATTTTACTAAGGTGAACATTCTTATACTGTGGTTGTGATGACAGTCTCTTTACTGGTAGTATGATGGGAAATTAGTGTGTTCTCATATCCGCAAGGTGTTTGCTTTGAATATTATTTGTTGGTTTGAAGAATTGTGTTTTTTAGTATTTCCTAACTTAGTGAATGAAATATATTATGAAGACTAATAGCTGACTTGGCATAGTGCACTACATGGATAAAATGTTTGAATCTTATATGGTGTCGACCTAATTAATGAATAAGATATACTTGTGTATATATAAGGAAGTGGAAAGAGAAGCAAGTGCATGGTGGAAGAGGAAGGAAGAGAGCAAGAAAGGAAAAGTGTGAGTGTGTGTGTGTGAGCAAGTGAATAGAGGAGAAGATCAAAGCCTAAATGCTTTATCTATTGTACAGATTTGTTTAGAAATGCAGTGCTTTTTATTCTAAGCTTTAGTGGAACTGAACCCTGCACATTGAAGGTGTATTTCATCAGTTCATTCTTTTGGAAGTGAGCCACTATCATTGCATCTTGGCAGTGAGTCATCTTTGTACTTAGGTTGTGTGCCTTTTTAAGGAAAGTGAGTCCTGTCAATGAGACCCGTAATATTTTGTATCTGCATATAATATATTGTAAGTTAACCCTTGTCCTAGTTTTTCCCATTCTAGGTTTTCCACGTAAAAATCTTGGTGTTCTTATGTGTGATTGCATTGTATTGCCTTTATGTTCTCTCTTGTTGATTCAATCAAAATAGTAATAATGATGAAGTGGATTTTATTATCGGTTTGTGGAATACTAATTCACCCCCCCCTCTCACTATTTTGAATGTTCAACATAATCTTGGAGCATAATTGCTTAGTTGTGTGTAGGGAGGTTGTTTGGAGTACATTTTTTACTATTGCATATGCTTTGGTGCAATATATTCTTAGCTTCTAACTTACATTCCAATGAGATTTCCATATGTCAAGGTGTGAACAAGAACTATCCTATATGTTTGGAGAGTCAAATTCCATTACACTAGATACAATGCCATCTTGGTTATCAATACCTTGATGCATCGTGTTTATGTGTTATATAAAACAATAAGGAACGAAAGAAAATCCCAATCCTAGGATCTGAGCAAATCATCATCATCATCATCATCTTGCATCTCTCATCACCATCTCTAATAAAGTCTCAGTGGATCATAGACTTGTTGGATCTTTTGAATCAATCATCAAAATCAATGGTCAATCATCTTGGTTCTTCTATCTTCTCTCTGAGCTAACCTAGTATCATGTCCAATCAACAAAAAAATCATCAATGCATTCATCCTGCATCCACAAATCATCAGCATGCATACATCTCACAACATATCATAAAACATACATCCCGCATCAACATTATCATTTAAGTTACGATGAATACTATAGATTTGTTATTCTAAGCATCTTAAATCGTCGCATACATATCATAAACATACATCACATTAGTACATGATAAGCATGAACATTTTCATTCTCCATAAATACATCCATATTCATTGCATCATCATCTCATAAAAATATACAAGAAAATACACAAAAGAAATGCATCCATATCATTTGCATAAGCATAACATCTGCATGTCATATCATCCATCTCATAACATATCATGTAAAGAGACTGAAAAGGAAGTACATCCATCCATTGCATTGCATCGCATATCACATTGTTACCATCTCATATCTCATAAGCATAAATAAAAGAATTGCATCCATACATGATAATATATAAGCAAATCACATCATATCAAATGCATCCATACATTCATAAGCATGAAATAAGGTAAACACATCTGTCATGGTACAATATCTGAATTAGTGTATGTATATCAATCAAAAATACAATATCCATGAGGCTATTAAAAAGGATCCCATGAATGTATATCTGTATAAATAATTGGCCAATAATCAAAAAGTGTATCTGTACAAGTGAGCTAACCCTGATGGCTGCTCCTCTCACCTGGTTGTCTATCTAGATGATCCTCAACCCTAGGATGTGCCCCGCTCCTTTGTGAGTAATCTGGTTGTCTAAGCGCCATGGGTACATCTCAATGGTAGTGCATCCTATAGTAGGTTTCCTTAGTCACAACCTCTCTATATAATCGAGCAGACACTATTTTCCCATGAGTTGCAGATGTCACGGTCTCAAGTTGTTGACATCACCCGACCTCCTGAGATAACTACATCTCAACAGTTTGTCTAAGCTACCATTCATGATCTCTCTTTGTCGTGACATCTTGTACCTATTGTTGAGCCTAGTCTCTCTCAGCAGTAATCACCAAAATGTACTAACGGGCCTAATCCCTCTCACTCATAATAACCTGTACCTGTTGCCATAGTTGTTGTATCTATAAATCACAGGGATCTGGCCCTGGTGGTGGTGGCTATTGTGGAGGCTATTGTTGTATCAATGGCTAACAAGGAGGTTGTTGATCTACTAGTGATGCTCCTGGGATCTATCCATCCTGTCCATCCTAGCCATCCTATCCTCTTCCCCGACCTCTGCCTCTGCCTACACCCCTCCCTCTCTGTCTCCCTCATGGAGGTGCACCCGTTGGATCTATTAATCTATGAGGGGGTGTGAACCATGCATCATTTGAGTGTCCACCTATCACTGATCATATGCCCATGGTTGAGCAACCAACTGTCGAAAGCCCTCAACAACCTCATGGGCTAGGATCATAGGTCCCCACACTAGTGTCTCTCGTGTTGACTTAGAGAAGACGTTGATGTATGTATCATCTGGCATATCCTTCCTATCTCCAAACTGTTTGGCCACCCTATCTAGCATGTACCTCTCTATAATGGTATGCTCTCGACCCTGCATGTATTGGGTATGTCGAGAAAAGAAGAGATGTTGAACATCATCATACCATGTTGGCATCTAAAGCTAGGATCACCATCTGAAGACTGTCATATCATTGATGACCCCATGCCAGTAGGGAATCCTAAGTTACCATGTATGCTATAGTGTGATGGCACCTCTATATCGCCAAACCACTGGATCATCTGGCTCTACATCTGTCATCTGAACAATTGGTCGTAGCACAACAATGTGCTCCTAGGCCCAAATGTGTAGTAAGGTGACCCCTGTGTCGATCGCTCTTCCATCGCAGTATACAAAATCCTGCATATTATGATACAAAGAGGCCAACATCACTGCCCCCCATGCATACTATGTCCTCCTGAAGAGCATCCTATGCCAAGCCATGCCCCATCCCGAACTGAACCCTCTACTCTGTCGATCTAGAGCAACCAAGCCTGAGATGATAGCTGCAATAATAAATCTAAAAGTGGGCACCTGACCTCTGTACATCTCGAGGTCAATTTGAGAAGTGACTAGAACGATGTCCTCCAGCTCCATCACCTCATGGAATGCATCATAGCTTGCATCAAATTTGTATATCACATGCTCACCATGTATCGGCAAGTGCAATATCCGCCATACATCCTCTAGTGTCACTATCGCCTCACTAGTGGGAAGGAGGAATGACGAGGTCTCGATGTGCCATCACTTGCACAACGTCGTCGTCATCACCAGATTTGTCCGAACGATAGGAATGTACGCAACATACCACAGGCTAATCTCCCCCAAGTGCTCCTGTCGCAACTCAAACAAATCACCAATTCTAGATAGGACAGTTGGATAGTGCTCACGGGACATCAAAGGTGGGATCACCTCCTGCACCCATGAAGCGCACAACATCAAATTTAAAAAAAAATTAGCTAAGTTTGGAGTTTTCATCCCCAAAATGGCAATAGCGTCACTATTCACAATAGTGTCACTATAATTCAAATTTCAAACTGTGACGCCTGAGGCATTTAAATTGCAAATCACAAGTCGCGTTGCCAAAAACACGTGCATCATGATTTAGCTTTGGTGAAACCCTAACCTTAATTTTCAAATCAAGAAGTGTGTCACCATACACATATGCGTCGCAATTTAAAATTAGAAACCCTAATTCTAAATTGTGAACTGCATCGCAATTCACATATGCGTAGCTAAAATTCAAATTAGCATCACCGATTCTCAAAAAAGCATCGCTCTAGAGCAACGCCGCCAAAGTCTAAATTTCAAAAGGCATTAAATGCACCAAAAAGTCAAAATTCAAATCAAGTTTCGAATCACATACCGATGGTCCTGCGCCTAGAAGCCTCTGGTACTCTCGAACTCAATCGAAAATGTGTCATGGGAGCACTCCTTGCGCCATTTTGTCGGAGGGTCAAAGCTCAAAATACAAGAAATCCTCAAGGTGTGAATGCACAATTGAATTGAAAGTGACCTTCCTCACCTATTTATGCTTGCAAATTAGGGTTTTTTGCCCTAATTTAACCATCAAGCTAGGGTTTTTCATCAATTTCACCAATTTTTCCAAACTGAAGCTTATTTTGCACCATTTTTTGCATTTTTGGCATGGTTTTTGCATCCTGGAGCCTTTCCGGACCCCTTGGGAAACATTTTTACCTTTGTCAAGAAATCAACCCAAAATTCAAAATTTTTGCCCGATTTCTCGAGGGGGTAGGGAACCAGCTTATTCCTTCCGCTAGGGTAGTAGTGGGGCATCTAAAAACAAAAACAAAAATATTTTTTGATTTAAGCAGCAATTTTTCATCCGAAGGGAATTAGTCTTTGAACCAAAGCAATAAGTACCTCGCTTCAAAGAGGGGAAAAATGTAGACATTGAAAAATGTCCTGAATCATATCATACACTCGAATCAAGTATACTAACATCATTTCCTCTTGAAACCCATCATCTTTTCACTTAATTAATTAAATTAGCCTAGCTAATTAATTAATAGCATTATTTTCACCTATTAACCTAATTCATCAAATCAAGTTAATTCACCCCCTTTCGTGCTAACATTTTGTCTCATTAAATTAAATAAATCAAACTATTTAATTTTAATCCCTAAATCTTCTTATTTAATTAAATAACCCTAAGTTATTTAATCACTAGTAGAATTTGGTGTAAAAATGACTAAATTCTACTAATTTTTTGCAATTCACAAGTATAAATGACTAAATAAATGACTAATTTGGTCATCGGGTAAAATCACAACTAAATAATTGATCAGACAAATAAAAATGACTAAATAAATGACTATTACTCCTCTATTCTTTTTTCTTTCAAATTTGATCATAATCCATAGAGCTTAAGCCCCCATCATGGGACCCCTACCTAAGCAGGCCATTTGGCCGCCTAGGTTGCTTGGTGCACCAAAAATACCTATTGTGTGGAGGGCATTACCTCTCGGTGCAGTCTTAAGGCCTTCACATATTTTATAAAAAAAATTAAAATTTACATTTTTTAACTTTTATTACTCATTACACAACGAAATAATTAAAACACAAATAAAAATTAGACAATATGATATTAAAGTGGATAACTAAAAAAAAAAAATCAAATTGAGAGAGTGGGTGGTATTATAATATAATATAATAATAATATATTATATTACAATACAATATAATATAATATATTATAATATTATATTATATTATATTATATTATATTATAATAATTATTATATTATATTATAATATTATATTATATTATAATATTATATTATATTATATTATAATATATTATATAATATATTATATTATAATATGATATTATATAATATAATATATATATAGATATTATATTATAATATAATATAATATGATATTATATTATATAATATAATATAATATGATATTATATTATATATATATAATATATATATATTATAATATGATATTATATAATATAATATAATATGATATTATATATATATAATATAATATGATATATATAATATAATATAATATGATATTATATAATATAATATTATATGATATTATATAATATAATATTATATTATATTATAATATAATATAATAATATATTATAATATAATAATATATATTATAATATATTATATTATATTATATTATTATATTATATTATATTATATTATATAATATAATATAATATAATATATATATTATATAATATAATATAATATGATATTATATATATAATATATATATATATATATTATATAATATAATATATTATAATATGATATTATATAATATAATATAATATGATATTATATAATATATATATTATATTATATTATATAATATATTATATATTATATATATATTATTATTATATATAATATCATATTATATTATATTATATAATATCATATTATATTATATGATATTATATAATATAATATAATATTATATATAATATAATCTAATATAATATAATATAATCTAATATGATATAATATAATATATATATTATATATATATATATATATATATATTATATATATATATATAATATATTATTATATTATATAATATATATATATTATTATATTATATTATATAATATAATATATTATTATATTATATAATATATATATATATATATATATTATATAATATAATATATATATATATATATATATATATATATATATTATTATATTATATTATAATATATTATTATATTATATAATATAATATATTATATTATATTATAATATTATATTATATTACATATATATTATATTACATATTATATTATATTATATTATATTATATTATATTATATATTATATTATATTATATTATATTATATTATATTATATTATTATATTATATTATATTATATTATTATATTATATTATATTATATAATAATATAATATTATAATATATTTAATAATATCTATTGTATAAAAACTGAAGATTTATATTGTAATTTATTTAATTTGAAATCTATTTTGAATTTTTTTTAGCGGGCAAATTTGTAATGTTTTCGCATAATGGGCACGCAAATAATTTTCAGAATTCGCCAAATCTTGGCCAAAATTTTCATTCTAATAAACACCCTCGTTGAAACCTTATTTTCAAGCTACAACTCGCCAAATCGAAGAAGTGAAAGGTCAATACCAATGAGGAAGAGTTTGGAGGAGCCAAAACCAATAGTAGCGGGCAAACCGGCAAAAAACGGCGGGGAAACGTATATGCATAATTGTTGAGCCTAATTTATTTGTTCATTTGCATTTGTATACTTTTGTTTATCTATTTGCAAAGTTGTGGGACTCTTGTTGCCTTTGATTTTTTGCTCTATTTCTAAAAGCAAGCTATGGCTTCTACAACATATGGATCTGCTCTTTTTGGCTCATAGGTTTTATTTCGTTATATTTGATAGATCATACATTGTTTGAATGCTCAGATTGATTTTTCTAGTTAATATCTAATCTAGGCCCTAAGTCAATCAATTTGGGTGTAGATTCCTCTGCACCTCCTTCATTTGTCTTGAACCTTCTCCTAGTATGCACCTTATTATCTTCCTCATTGCAACTACAATTTGTTTCAAAGATCCTTCAATTGGTCATTTTTCATGAAATGGATCATTCATAGCCTTTTATAGCATATAAAAGAAGTGACCCATGAGGAGTCGATGGATGCCTAGAATAAATTCGCCAAGTCGAGAGGATGTAGGGAATATCGAGAGAGATTTTTCAAGCCTAGAGTAGGGGTCTATGCATCTCTACGATAGTCCTAAGAATGGATAAAACTTTATTTTGTAATTGTACTTCGATCTAAGACTGAAATCCATTCCATCACCATTATCGGTCTCAAGCCCAAAAGCATACATAACTTTTGATGACATGACTTCTCGATAGGTAAAGTGACATAAACATGGGGAAGGAAGTGATTGATCAAAATATCGAGGGATAAACTACTACAGAAAGATTGTGAAAAAGTTTGTTAACAACTAATGATCATTCCTCAGTATTTGATTTCTAAGGGTTTCGAGTTTCTTTGAAGGAAGTGTTTCTAATGTGAAGTGGCATAGAAGTAAATTCAATTCTTTTTTACATCATTAATGATTTAAGCATCTATAATGGGAAATATCATAGAACCATTGAAACAGGTAAATGATGCCATAATGTAAAAACCTAAATGTTCCCATTATCAGATCTTGGTTGTATTTTCATTTTAATAAACATACTCTAAAACCCTTGTTGAAATCTTATTTTCAGGTTGCAACTCGTCAAATTAGAGAGGTGAGTATGCACTCTTTACTTTCATCCGACCATGACCAGTGAGATCTCTAAATAGGAAGTTTCCATCCTTCACATTCAAATCCTTCCAATCTTCTCTCAAGGGTTGTCCAGTTGGAATGGGAGGGAAAGGTTGATTTGAATCGGGCAATATATGCACCACAAATAATATAACTACATTTACTATATGTTTTCATGTCTTTTCTCCCTTCAATATTTGTAGCACTTGTATTGTATCTTGGATTTTTCTTCCATGGCAACCAAGAGTGCAGTGAAGGGTGCATTTTTTGGATCTTTGTTTATGCAGCTATATGTTGTTTGTAATTCCTTTGGTTATGCATTTGTTTGTTGTTTGTATATTCTTTTTTTCATGCAATACAAAAAAAACATTTGAATGTCTATAATATTTGAAGTTTATATGCATAAAGCTATTTGTTGATTGTATATTCTTTTTTTTCATGTTAATCCAATACAAAAAAAAACATTTGAATATCTATGATATTTGAAGTTTATATGCATAAATTTGTGAGGATTAATTAAGTTAGATTTGATTTGTAACTTGAATCATTGATTCACTCAAATAAATGACTAAACCATGACTAAATAAATGGCTACTATGACTAAAATAAATGAATACAATGACCAAATATATGACAACAATGACTAAATATATGACTACAATGACTAAAATAAATGACTAACATGACTAAATAAATGATTACCGTGACTAAATAAATAACTACAGTGACTAAATAAATGATTACCATGACTAAATAAATGACTAGTTAACAACAATTAATTGACTATCATGACTAAATAAATGACCAGTTAACAACAATCAATGACTAAATTAACAACTAAATATACTACCAAATTGATCAATCAAAACAACCAATAAATGACTAAAATCGATTTAGTCATAAATTTGGTCGTGTTATGAATGACTGGGAATAAACTACTAATGGTCATGTGACCAATTTTTAGTAGTTTTTTTAGTCATTTTTTTTTTGTACTAGTGAATTAAATGTCATCCCACCTTTCCCCCATTCATTAAATCATTTTATTTAATGAATATCATCTAATTCTTCTAATTCCCCTAATTGTATAATTAATATTGTTTAATTATCAATTAAATCTAATTCCCCCCACTTGCAAAGGGAATATTCCTCCTTTCCACATTCCTCCAAAAGGAATATTCCCATAGAATTCCCCTTTTGCACAATTTAATTTAGTTTTAATTAACTAAATATCCTTTTCCTCACCCATGAGAATATTCCAAATAATATTATCTTTTCTCACTCATTTGAAAAAAGGGAATATTCATTTTCCTCAACAAACTTACTTAGCTTCTTGAGCAAGTTAACTTGTGACCTCTTGTGCAAGTTAACTTATGACCTTTTGAACAAGTTGAAAGTGTGTTTGTTGGAGGGAATGTGAACCCTTGATTAAATCTCATCGTGCATTCTCACCCGTTGATGAGAATCCATGATCCATGCCTCTTCTTTCTTTCATCCTTGGCCCTTGATTGATCTTTTTGATCTCATCCATTCATCTCTTTTTACCTATTCTATAAATAGAGCTTGCCTCTATTGAATAGGGATCCATCTTTCAGAGTAAACTTATGTTGTTGAAATCATTAACACTCACACTCATATTTAGCACACATTTAGCATCTTTTAACTCATTTTAGTTGCATTAACTATTTTTAAGCTTCCATCAATGGATTCCATGATGACATAATGCATCCATGTAGCTTGTTTAATTAATTAGGGTTTGGATCTTTTAGGTTAGAATCCATTTAGCATTAGCTTAGCATTTGTATATCTTTATCATTTAGCATAAAATCATGTTTGATTAGATTGCATCATGCTTGTTTAGATTAAAATCATGTTTACATACACATCTCACAACCGTTCCATCAGTTTTCTTCAATAACACTGATTGGAACAATCTCATTTATCCACGAGATTGGAAAAGGGTCACCGTTCCACATCAACATGACACCATTCCCACAACGGGATAAGTTTCAAATGTATTAGAGTATAAATTTAAACACTTTCATAGTTTATAATGCTTAGTTTTGATAAATGTTTAGTTTAACTTTCATTTGAATGATCCTATTGAGATTTGACGTTAGTGGCTTCGTTATGCTTCGATTCTTCATGGATCAAGCATAATCAACCCATGCTAATCTGTCTGATCACAGTCTCAAAAGATTGTTGACATTCCTACGCCCAAGAAAAAGCATTATCTTTTCCCAATAAAACAAAAAGTGGTGCAACAATTTTATTAAAGTTTTGATTTAAACTGCCTATAATATCTTGCATGTCTTAGAAAGCTATGAACATATTTTTGACAAATAGGAGTGGGAAAATCTTGAATTATCTACACCTTTTTTGGGTCAACTTGAATTCCATTAGCATAAATATAGTGTCCTAATTCTTTTTACCTTTTTTCATCAAAATATGACGCTTTTCATGACTTAAAGACAAATTAGTATCTTCACACCACTGTAAAAAAATTTCAAGATTATTTTGGCTTCATCATAGGTATCTCCATACATAGTAAAATTTCCCATATAAACCTCAACACAGTCATGAATTAGATCAGCAAAAATATTTAACACCACCCTTTGAAAAGTAGTAGGGGCATTACATAGACCAAAAGGTAAAACATTATATGCAAATGTCCCCTAGGGACAAGTAAAATTAGTTTTGTATTGATCCTCAAACGCTATGCAAATCTGATTGTACTTGTTGAATCCATCCAGAAAGGAGATTGATTTCTTACGTGCAAGTGTATCCAAAACTTGATTTATGAAAGGTAATGGAAAATTATCCTTTTTAGTAGCCTTTTTAAGGACTCTATAATCAACACATATTCACCATTTACCATTTTTCTTAGGAACTACACCAAAGGAGAAACCCGTTAGCTATTAGAGATTGGATATATAAATCCTACATTTAATAACTTTTGTAATTCTTCTTTCATAATTTCTAGTAAAATTGGGTTTTCCTAACATGATGACTACCTTCCTCTATGTAAACGTGGTGTGTGCACGTATCTAGATGTATACCACGTAGATCTTGATACTCCCATGCAAATGTAGTTTTATGATTCTTTAACATGGCAATTAAATATTGAATTTGTGCATCACTCAACTATGGATTAATATTAAGATTACGTCCTAGTATAATTTCCATTGCTAGAGATTTTGCAAGTAAATCTATAGCATGTACATATGAAGTGGATGGTGAAGATATGTCAGAAATCAAAAATGGACTATATACACAATTATATGGTAGAAATTGATGTAATGTAATAAAACACTGAAGTGATTGTGAATCACTTAGTAGAGTAAAGTTCCCAAATGGAAAATTATATATACATGAATGAAAAACAAATCTCTTTAAAATATCATCAGACACATATTGATTTTGAAAGAAATTGGAAAAAATAGTATCCTCTGATGGTTCCCCAATATCAAGGGCTTGATCAATGGTTAGAACAAGTAGTGATTCCTCTAAATCACTATCAACCCACAAGGGATCTTCAGTCTCCAACAGTGGTTGCACTAGTGGGTACAAAGTCAGTTGTTTCTTTTGTTCCCCATTAGAAATAACCATATTACTTGATTGACAGTTGATAAAAGCATCTGCTATAGCCAACCATGGTCTCCCTAAAATCAGGGGGTCCCCCAGCTTTATTTTGGGCTGCAAGATCATGAAATCAATAGAATATTCCCAAGAATCAACAGAAATAACAACATCCTCTATCATACCTTCAGTTTTGACTAAGGAGCGATCTACCATTTGTAGGACTATAGGTGTAGGCCTAAGTCCTTGAAGACACAATTTCTCCTTAGTCTCATTGGTCATGACATTTATGGAAGATCTTATATCAATTAATGTATTCAAAATAATAATGTGACCAATTCGTACCTAAATCATAGGACTCCCTAAATCTAAATACTTCGGAATTGAAATATTTCCCAACATGAGATCAACAATTTTCCCAATAACTTGCATCATCTTTGGGTCTTGCTTCTTTTTTTGATTTTGGGTATATAAGTCCCAAACTATTTTCGTGTATATAGGGATGTCCTTGATTGCCTAAAAAAGAGGAATTTTAATGTTAATGTTTATCAATTCATTTACAAGATCAAATTCTGGCTTAGGCATTTCCTTTTGTTTTGGTTGAGACCTTAACCAGTCAGGATATGGAAGCAACTTAGATGGCTCATTTTTTTTATCTTGATTTTCCTCAATCTCTTCTATTTCATCATCTATTTCAATAATGGTGGGTCCTTGAAGAGCTTTACCTGATTGTAACTAAACACCATTAATGTCTAATGTATTGACAAGGTAGGTTGGATATCTTGCCACCTCATTATTATATATTGGTTGTGCCACCTTGTTATTTGGGTTTGGAGATGGTTGTGTAGGAATTGATGTTACCTTTAGTGGCTACTATGGGTTGGATGGTGGATTATTGGATGAAGGTGGTATTAGCGGTAGGAATTGTGGTGGTTGTTGGTATGGAGTAACCATAGGAGGTGTGGGATAAGACAGATATTATGGAAACTGTGATGGTGGTGTCCTCCATGCTTGTTGACAAGGTTGAGGAGCATATTGGTACTATTTTTTCCACTATGAATAAAGTGGAGATTGTTGCCACCCTTCATACTATCCTGGTTGAGTTGGAAAGGAACTAGGCGGACCACAAGGCCCTACATTATGAGGTGTATAAAGGGCATTCATCATTGGGGGCATAGTTCGTGGAGGCCAAGGCCTCCGTGGAGCCATATAGTAAATAAGTTCTTCACTAAATTCATCATCTTCCATATTTTTTGGAAGATGTCGCAATGTAGTAGCCTTACTAGCAACCTGTAAAGAATATTTTTTTATTTTTCTATAAGGAAATTCAGGTCATTAATATGTTTCTTACGACAATTTGTATAAAATATGGCAAATATTTTTTCAGCCTCTTCCTGTTTCTTACATCTGTACAAAGTTTCAATTTGTTTACCCATGTGGCTTAAAATATTAGTCTTGATATCATCAAGTAATGTACCTAACTCTCATTTTGTGATACCTGATGTGCTCCCAGAAGAGAAGTACTTCCTAGGGTGTCCTCTTATAGACCAAGTGGATCTTGAAAATTCCTACACACATCACAAATATCGTCAAATATTAATTTGGAAATATCCCCACCCCTGTAAGATTTAAAGCATCCATACATTCATCACATATTCCCCTAAGAAAAGGAATTTTATAGTATCATTATTTAATCTTATTTGTCTTGTCCTTTGAAGACTAAATGAAAATATCTCAAGATAATCCTCCAAATTTTCCTCCTCGTGCTGCATCTTTCATAATATTTCACCTTGAACTTCTTTCACCTTGCAATATTCTTGATACTTAGTCAACAACTTCTCCTTCATGTCTTCCCATGTTCAAAAAATTTGTGGCCCCAAGCCCATGAACCACTATAATGTTTCATCCTTTAACATAGCTAGAAATAGCTTAAGCTTTTGAGCTTCATTCTGGTAGTCATAATTGTGACACAAAACATCAAACTCAAATAGAAACATGTAAGGATCTTCCATATAAAGTCCACGAAAAATAGGCAAAGCAGAAGGAGGTATATTTTTCATGGGGAGCATCTTCTATTGGATGGGCAATCAAAGATTCAAAGGTGACAGGATTATTATTTTCCAATGCTCTTTCACCATTTTTATTATTGTCATCCATGGTTTCGAATTCCCAAGGTGTGTAAAAAGATGAAAACAACTTAGGGTCTTCTTTTTAAAGGCTTACCACTTCGAATTCCATAGAATTCTTGAAATAGTTTAGCAAGCTCAGGAGTGATAATATTAGATGAATCTTTTGGAGTCTCAAGTAATTCCTCTTGTGTGCTAGAAGGTGACTCAAAATCAGACTCAATAGTAGTGGACTCAATTACACACTTTTCATGATTAGGTTTGACTAATTTTGTGAATTCATTTATTGTTTCTTACTTATGCTTACCTTTATTGATTGAATTCATTGTTTTATAGTTCATTTCATGAGTATGGTTGGAATTTGATCTTATTTTGAATTAACTTGTTTTAATTCATTGATTTTTTCCTATGCTTATTTTCCCCCTTAAAACTATTGTTAGGGTTTCCAATAATTTCTTCACTCCCTTAGCTCTTGTGCTCACTTGAGATGGTTTGAATGAAATCAATTTGATCAAAATGAGCTAAATATACTTAACACTAACCCTAGTTTCTCCATAATAAATGTGTTTATCTATTTAGTAGCTTTTGTAGTCTGTGACATTGCAACAATCCATTAGTCTTTCGGACACCTCCGTAGAAAGAGTATTTGATCCAAAAACATGACCAATCAAGTTCATATCATAGTTTACCAATATGTTGAATATTTGAACATCTCGAGTATTTCAATGGTATGATAAGTTCTAAAATTGTAACTCCCCCTGAGTCGATACTCGCCTTTTTAGTTACTGGAAAACCCATCTACACCATGTTGAGGTACAAATTCGTTCCTTGCTTCACATTCTTCCTTCTTCTTCCAAACCTTGTTCATCTCTTTCTTTTGCTAAACAATAATAGACTTCCTTTGAAGAGCAAAAGACCTTACATTCTTTCCCTTACAAAATCTTTCAATGTGTCCTTATCTATTGTAATTATAGAAAATGATATTGGCTCATGGAGCATAATTTCATTTTCTCACATTGAATCTACGCTCAATAGCTTTATGACCAAACTTGTTGCATGAGTAGCAATAACCATAGAAAGAGTGAGAGATCATAACATGATTATTCCTTATCACCTTACTTTTGTATTTATTAGTCTTGTGGCCAAATTTATTACAAGCATAGCATTGACCATTAAATGATTGAGAGTTCATACCATTATACCTTGGAGGCCTAAGAGAATTTAGACTTATCTTTCTTCTACACTCAATTGCCTTACGACCAAATTTGTTGCATGCATAGTGGTTACCTTTGAACCTGATAGGAGTAGTTTGTGCAGGCTTCCAGAAATTCATTTATTGTTCTGGATAGGTGTGAAATCACCTTCTTTCTTGTTGTCTTGATTTTTCTTTGCATCTCCCGAGGATGTCTCCTTTTTTTTATATTTTCCTTCTACCATGAAGTTATCATACAAATTTGTAGATTCCTTAAACATAGGACTTTTCCCCTTTTCAAAGCCAAGCTCAGATTTCTCTTTAGAGGGATTTTGAGAATTAATCAGTTCATCAATAATTTCATAACCTCCTTTTAATTTTAGACCTTTATCAATTTGTTATTTTTCCCTTTCAAGTTCTTTTATTAGAGTAACAATTTCTTCCTCAAGCTTTGAACATTCAAAAATTTAATCTTGAAGCTTGGCATTCAAATAGTCTTCAATCCTTTTTCCTTCCTCAATCTTAACTTTCAAGTCAGAGATCACAACTTCTACTTCCTTGAATTTATTTCCTTCTTCTATTTGAGCTTTTAGTTTGCTAACTTCTTTTAATTCTTTTTCTTTTGCCTTTAATTTTTCAATTGTCTCTTTTGATTTTTCCATCATACATTCATATTTGATATTTTGCAACCTTGCTTCATCCAGATCCCCAAGAGCAGATCTGAGTTCACCTTCAAAATCAACTTCACATTCTTCTAGATTGATATCCTAGCCTTCAAGTTCCATTGATTCTAGGTCTGGTTCTATGATGAACATATCATTGATCTTTTCCACAGACCCCATGTGTTCAAGTGTAGGATCTTCCTAATTAGTTGTTAGGCGTTATTCAAGGCACTTGGCTCTAATACCAATTTTTGAACGTAAATTAATGTTGAGGGGGGGTGAATCAACATATATTAAAAATAAAACATTACCATATGCAAATAACACATCACATTACATGAACTGAAAGAATAGAAAAAAGGAAAACATACACCACACCATAACACCAGGATTTTTATGTGGGAAACCCAATGAGGGAAAAACCACGGTGAGAGTTAACTCACAATATAAAATATCACTGCTTAAAAAGGATTTACAATGAAGTTTTAAGGCTCACTACCTATTGACTTGCAAAACACTGAAGCAGAGACCACTTTAGGAGAAAGATAGAGAAGACCTTATGAGACTCACTATCTCAAAGTAGGATACATGAAAATTATGATGATAAACTAAGACTAAACTTTTGTAGATGATGCATCTAAATTATTTTGATATTACAATTCCTTTTTCGCACTTTTTACACCATCATATAGATTTTGAAAACTTCATATACTCTACTTAATCCACATTCAACATATATATCACTCTTCACAAATGTTTTTCCTTCTATATATATCCTTTGCAATAATACAATTTCTAATTAAGTAGGCTCCAAGATGACCATTGGATGAAACAATTGGTATTGTTTGGATTAGCTCTAAAACATATCCAAAAACAAAGGGATTTAGTTGTGGATTATCATACACTATGTCGAGGGACTAAATGCATCACAAAACATTCTTCAAGACAAAATTAATTGAACAATATCAACCATAGATAATGAAACAAGTCATGTCGGCCCAAATAGTATCAATACTCTTAACACTCTCAATGTTTGACTTCACACAACCAAGGAGACACCAAAATCATTATGAGGAAAAATATTTAGGCATTATAGATCATGTACAATATTACTTCAACCCTTTCCTTAAATATTTGATCATAAAATGTTGTCTCAAGAGGAGAAACCCACTGAAAGAATAGGAACAAAGCATTTCGGAAAGACTATACCTAACTGTTACAAGAAAAATAAGCTTGTGGACCACCAAAACACCTAATACTAACAAGTAGTATGAATTAATCATCGTTGAACATGTCAATAAAATTACAAAGCATTCTACCAAGCCTTCACCAACACATTGTTCTACTAGAATACCAACCGAAACACTGTTACTTATAACTTTCACTGTAGAAGGAATTATTTGCTTGAAAACTTGGATATAGCACCTTCATAGCCATCTTGAGATAGCTTTTGAACTACAAGGTTGGATATTGTATTGCGAAGGGA
>VDFB02058242.1:432275998-432298208 GCA_007258455.2 Sequoia sempervirens | reverse complement strand
ACATCTCGAGTATTTCAATGGTATGATAAGTTCTAAAATTGTAACTCCCCCTGAGTCGATACTCGCCTTTTTAGTTACTGGAAAACCCATCTACACCATGTTGAGGTACAAATTCGTTCCTTGCTTCACATTCTTCCTTCTTCTTCCAAACCTTGTTCATCTCTTTCTTTTGCTAAACAATAATAGACTTCCTTTGAAGAGCAAAAGACCTTACATTCTTTCCCTTACAAAATCTTTCAATGTGTCCTTATCTATTGTAATTATAGAAAATGATATTGGCTCATGGAGCATAATTTCATTTTCTCACATTGAATCTACGCTCAATAGCTTTATGACCAAACTTGTTGCATGAGTAGCAATAACCATAGAAAGAGTGAGAGATCATAACATGATTATTCCTTATCACCTTACTTTTGTATTTATTAGTCTTGTGGCCAAATTTATTACAAGCATAGCATTGACCATTAAATGATTGAGAGTTCATACCATTATACCTTGGAGGCCTAAGAGAATTTAGACTTATCTTTCTTCTACACTCAATTGCCTTACGACCAAATTTGTTGCATGCATAGTGGTTACCTTTGAACCTGATAGGAGTAGTTTGTGCAGGCTTCCAGAAATTCATTTATTGTTCTGGATAGGTGTGAAATCACCTTCTTTCTTGTTGTCTTGATTTTTCTTTGCATCTCCCGAGGATGTCTCCTTTTTTTTATATTTTCCTTCTACCATGAAGTTATCATACAAATTTGACCTAAAAACAACCTTTGTAAAACCCGATGTGTTTTCAGACACCTTGCCAACACTAGACAACTTAACATAATGATGTTGTAAAACTATTTAGCACTTGTTACCTTCTTTCCCAAAGATTAAACACAACCCTAAGAACCTAAAATAATGATCAACATGACCTTATGATAGCACCACAAAATTAAGAACTTCAAAACAAAATGGTCGCTTTCCTAGAGTGCTCATGCAAACAATTTCTTCCTCAAGCTTTGAACATTCAAAAATTTAATCTTGAAGCTTGGCATTCAAATAGTCTTCAATCCTTTTTCCTTCCTCAATCTTAACTTTCAAGTCAGAGATCACAACTTCTACTTCCTTGAATTTATTTCCTTCTTCTATTTGAGCTTTTAGTTTGCTAACTTCTTTTAATTCTTTTTCTTTTGCCTTTAATTTTTCAATTGTCTCTTTTGATTTTTCCATCATACATTCATATTTGATATTTTGCAACCTTGCTTCATCCAGATCCCCAAGAGCAGATCTGAGTTCACCTTCAAAATCAACTTCACATTCTTCTAGATTGATATCCTAGCCTTCAAGTTCCATTGATTCTAGGTCTGGTTCTATGATGAACATATCATTGATCTTTTCCACAGACCCCATGTGTTCAAGTGTAGGATCTTCCTAATTAGTTGTTAGGCGTTATTCAAGGCACTTGGCTCTAATACCAATTTTTGAACGTAAATTAATGTTGAGGGGGGGTGAATCAACATATATTAAAAATAAAACATTACCATATGCAAATAACACATCACATTACATGAACTGAAAGAATAGAAAAAAGGAAAACATACACCACACCATAACACCAGGATTTTTATGTGGGAAACCCAATGAGGGAAAAACCACGGTGAGAGTTAACTCACAATATAAAATATCACTGCTTAAAAAGGATTTACAATGAAGTTTTAAGGCTCACTACCTATTGACTTGCAAAACACTGAAGCAGAGACCACTTTAGGAGAAAGATAGAGAAGACCTTATGAGACTCACTATCTCAAAGTAGGATACATGAAAATTATGATGATAAACTAAGACTAAACTTTTGTAGATGATGCATCTAAATTATTTTGATATTACAATTCCTTTTTCGCACTTTTTACACCATCATATAGATTTTGAAAACTTCATATACTCTACTTAATCCACATTCAACATATATATCACTCTTCACAAATGTTTTTCCTTCTATATATATCCTTTGCAATAATACAATTTCTAATTAAGTAGGCTCCAAGATGACCATTGGATGAAACAATTGGTATTGTTTGGATTAGCTCTAAAACATATCCAAAAACAAAGGGATTTAGTTGTGGATTATCATACACTATGTCGAGGGACTAAATGCATCACAAAACATTCTTCAAGACAAAATTAATTGAACAATATCAACCATAGATAATGAAACAAGTCATGTCGGCCCAAATAGTATCAATACTCTTAACACTCTCAATGTTTGACTTCACACAACCAAGGAGACACCAAAATCATTATGAGGAAAAATATTTAGGCATTATAGATCATGTACAATATTACTTCAACCCTTTCCTTAAATATTTGATCATAAAATGTTGTCTCAAGAGGAGAAACCCACTGAAAGAATAGGAACAAAGCATTTCGGAAAGACTATACCTAACTGTTACAAGAAAAATAAGCTTGTGGACCACCAAAACACCTAATACTAACAAGTAGTATGAATTAATCATCGTTGAACATGTCAATAAAATTACAAAGCATTCTACCAAGCCTTCACCAACACATTGTTCTACTAGAATACCAACCGAAACACTGTTACTTATAACTTTCACTGTAGAAGGAATTATTTGCTTGAAAACTTGGATATAGCACCTTCATAGCCATCTTGAGATAGCTTTTGAACTACAAGGTTGGATATTGTATTGCGAAGGGATGTGAACCAAAATATCATGACTTTGTCATAGAGTGTACACTGTAAATGCCTTAGCCAATATTCTATCACTTATCTTAATGTGTGGTACACCAAATAAGAATGATATTAGTGTGGGAATAATGAAAAACACATTTGGACATATGTAATTGTTTCCAATTTTTCACCTACAACTCAAATTGGCAGAGCTAAAGTAGTTTCACTATATTAAAGGTGAAAATATTTTAACACATTTCTACTTTGCTTAACCATTGCATATATTAAAGTTTAAAAGAAAGAGTTTAGTTGTTATTGTGCAATGTGTTTCAACAAAAAAGAAAGAATCCAGTTTTTCATTCAATGCTTTGCAGCATTAAAGAGATTGCATAAATCAGAAGATGTTGCTTCCATTCAATTTTTCAATATTTCATTCACTTTACAATGTTTCATCCATTTTGCAAAAGAAGTATACACTAAATTGTACAAGATTGCAAAAAATGTTTTTTTTTTTTTTTCATATTCATTAGAAAGAAAAGAGTGATAAATAGTCCCACACAAGCCGTGGGAATAGCTGAACCAACACATCATAAAGAATGTACTATGCATCTGAAGATAAATAAAGGAAATGAAGCAAATAAGTGGAGACATATCCATCATTGCATGTTGGTGTTCGAAGTTGGTCTTCATTGCAACATGCTCCTCCTTGCTCCCAATCCTTGAGAGAACCTACATCATGATGAAAAGAGTTGTTAGAGCTCCAGATATGAGTCTTCCTATGTGCTCTATCAATAGAAATATAGTACATTTCCTATGATGCATTAGATCAACAAACATCTATATTTAAGAGAGCCTAAAAAATGAAATATCACAGAAGCGTTGAGCTTCACTATTTTTATCTAACATTTTTGTTCACTGTGCAAGTATAGGAGAAATCATGTTGTTGATCCATTTCTGAAGACATCATAGCATGTGGTACAAAAATGGTCTCCCACAAGGTTTGAGCCCAGCATGCTGCCCCTAATTCTCAAGAGGGGATTGAAATAGAAATTCATATTCATAATGCTCAAATAGAAACATTCAACTAGAGGAGTAACTCATAAAGCAATTGCAATGAAATGAGAATCATGAATGATCAAGGGCTCATTTGAATGATCAATGAATGTGTAAAAAAGGAATGAAATTACACTATCTTTCATTGGAAATTTATGTTTGCATACAAGTATGCCAAAGTGATCATTGATTGCCTACATAGTGTTGTTATTGTATCATGTTGTCATATTTCATATTTATGTTGCTCACATTGATAGGACAGAAAAGTAAGTGTTGTTGTTTATGTTGTTTGTAATGTTCAATGTTCCAAATGAAGGTGTCATCATATACATGATATCTTACAAGCAATGTTTACATATAAGGAGCAACAGCGAAGTACATTGTTCACCAGGGTGCTAAGGTGGATTAGTATAAAGAATTCATCACAAGGTTTTATAGTGCATGGGCAGCATTCATATTTTCCCTCGAGAATGGAATGGGTGGGAAAGCATTAAAGGTATACATTCACAAAAGAGAAGTTTTCATTACATTTATAGATGCTCCTAAAGAAACAAGGTGCATTTGCTTCAAGATGCAAGCATGTTGTGATAAGTATACAATGGAATATGGACATCAACTTCATTATTGTATATATAATGCATCTGTGTGCAAGTTTTTAAAAGTTCTCTAAAGGTGACAATGAGGTAAGAAGAAGAGATTGTGTGTATATCTTACAGCCATGATAAAGGGAGACAAATGTCTTAATAAAAGCTTGCTTTCTCTCATATTCTAGAAACCCAAAGTAGTGAATGCAAGCCTACAAAGCTTATGATGCTCGAAAAAAAGAAAATAACTTTCATTTAATTGAAAGTGCAAAAGAGAAAATAATATATACAGTGACAAGTCGTGGGCAGTATTGAAGAAAAATGCAAGATACCCAGAAATGGGGTTTCGAGAAACAAATCCAAAATTAAATAGAGGATGCTTTTTATGCCTTTCATAAGAAAAACAATGTTGCCTCTTAGCCATTACATGCTAAATTAAAAAGAAATGCATTAAGAGGGTTCAAGCAAGGAATTTTTGTTTAAAATACAGATCCAGTATGAGTTTTCTAGGCACGGCCTTGCATGGGAAAAGACTTTCTTTCATTTCTCCCAAAAAATGAACAACAGATACAGGAGATAGGAAAGCTTTCGAGCTCATACAAGGTGGAAAAACACTCAGAAATACAAGAATGGTTGCAGCCTTACATGCAAAAAGAAATTATTTTGTCTCTTTCAAAAATAGGGAAAGCATTGCCTCTTTTTCCATATAGGAAAATGAAATACCTCAATCTTTTCAAAATGAGAAAACCCAGATGTAAAAATGAAGTCACGGCTATAAGGCATAGAAAGCATGTAAAAACAAGGGTTTCACTCATTATGAGTTCAAATCAAGCTATTTTCACAATGAAATAAGAAGAAATGCCAAGTTCAGAGCTTACCTTCTTTTGTTTTTGAAGAAGAAATGCATTCAAACCTATGGGTCTCTCCACGGAAAAATCTCTAGAGGTTCAAAACAATACAGTCATGGTGACCCAAGGTAAAGAAAAGGCATCAACAAATGAGAATATATCAGAAAGATAATGGTGGCCATGGCCAAGAAGGCCAAAATAGGCCAAAAAATGGGGGTCGATGCCCAGATTTGTGTCAAAATACTTACCTCTATGTTTTCCTTCGAAATCTCCATGAAGAACTCACAGAAACAACCAAAAATTGATGGTTTCGAGCTTCCAAACCCTAGTATTTCATGGCGGTCTGGCAAAGCCTTTTTCCCAAAAGTTGAAAGTGCGAAATGATGAGAAAAGTTAGGGATTTGGTGGGGTTTTGTGTTTAGGGTTTCACTTTTTCCCTAATTCGAGCCTAGTATTTTTGTCACATTGATTTAAATTGAGCCTTCACTAATTCCTTTGTAACATTGTGTTTGCTTTTGCATATATGTCGAACTTAGGCTTTGTGACTTTGGAGAAAATCAAGTCAATGCCTTTGAGTTTTAGTGACTTTTTCCTAAGTCTTGAATAACCTAGGGCCCCCATTATGATTTTGAGTAAGCATCATGTGATGGATTCCTTAAATTATTTTCTATTTTTTATAGAAAATCAAAGATTAGAAGGAGATGCAATTTTGATATTGAGAATCAAAAGCTCATATTAAGAAGGTTTGTACTTTGCAAAAAATCAAATCGAGTGTAATTAGAGCCTTTTTATTTTGTAACTGTAAAACTGCAAAGCTATAAGACATTAATTAAGCAATATTTCTATAAAAAAATGATTAATTGTTATGAAAATGTAGTTAAATGACATACTTGAGTTCTTGTAAAGCTTTCTTTTTTGAGTTTCAGTCTACTTAGGCGAAATGGGAAAAAATTAGCCAAATTGGACCTTCTATTTTAGTTTTCGATCAGTTTGAGCCTGATTTTGTGAGTCTTTTGGATTGACCCACTAGAGATAGAAACTTTCCATCATTTTCAATCAGTTTGGATTAGTTTTGGGCACTGATTTTGAGAGTTTTCTTTGGAGCTCGAAAATGAAATTGAAGTTGTTATTCTAAGATGCAGTTGAGTCAATTTTTTCTATTCTCACTATTGGAGACATTTGGGAGCTATATTTTGGAGAAAAACTTATGCTTTCTCAATTCAGATTATTGCTTCTTCCTCTCTTGTTCATTTTGTAGAGAATGTGTAAGCATTTTGTACTTAGATTTTGATCTTGCATACTCCTTCAGTTTTAATAAAACAACAAAGCATTCCTATCTCACATTTGAAATATTGAATCCTTTTTATGTCTTGTTATTGTGAATTTTTGTGCAATAATTTCATATAATTTAGGTTGTGTGTTGTGTTCAACTTTTGAGCCTTCATAAAAATTACTATTGAGTTGTATGTTTTGGTTGGGATTGTGAAAGTTAAAGTTTTGAGAAATTGATTGTGTGTGAAATCATCAAAATAAGTAAAGTTCTAGTGTATCACCCATTAGGAGTTTAATATTTCATTTTCAGTTATCTCTCTAAACCCTTTTCTTAGAAAAGTCTTTTAGATTAGGTGATTTTCCAGGGGAACCAGCCTGCTTTGGAGATTCATTCTCGCCATAGGTCACCCACAACCTAAGAGTGTTTCCATGTTTTAGCAGGAAAGTTAAGTTTAACTTGGCTGGGGTGCAATCCTGATTAACAATAGTACCCACCTTTGCATCACATAGACATTGGTCTGATCCATATATCACAAATTTTGTCCAGCACCAACCTATCAATCTTTGCATTCCATCAATCTCCAGAGCATATAACCTTCAACATTTTTCACTATGTCAATTCACCTACTATGTATGTGCTAGGGTCATAAGTTGACATCAATGTCAACACACATTTCCAACAAATTCAATTCAAAAACTAAGAAAATAGCATCCATGAAATGTTTTCACTTTCCAAGAAGATTACTATCACTTGTTTGGGCCAAGGTGTAATGAGGATTACATAAAATAGAAATGTTTAATCTCTTAATCTATTTTTGTCATTGAGAAAAAGAGTAACCCTTTTTGTTGTATACATAAAAACACTAGTAAAATGAATATCCATTTGGATAGAATATATATCCATTTAGAATGGATATTCATTTTGATTTGGCACCATTAAAGTTAAATTGAACTTCTATCTAAGCCAAGGAAAGGTAAAAAATATTTCCACAATTTTGGCTAAGTATAAAAGCATTTTTTATCATGGCCAATATTTGGCCCATCATGATCTCATACTCACCCTCAAACAAATTTGCTAAAGTTAATTGTATTTTTATTTTAAAATATAATGGCCTAGAGAAGACTTACCTAAAAAAATAAAAAAATAATGGCCTAGAGAAGAGAATCTTTGTTGAGATGATATATTTTTTTAGTATTTTTATAAATAGTCAAAGATAAAATGTAGAGTCCTCTCAAAACTATTACATTTTTAGTAAGCTTGGAGTTAAATATGTATTTTAAAAATACTAAAAAAATTAATGCATGCCCTAAAGTTTCAAGTTTATAATATTGAAGAAAGTTAAAGAAAATATGTATTTTACTATAAAAGTGGAGTCCCCTTAAACCATTTTTTTCAATAGTTAAATTATATTTTCAATTTAAAATATAAATTTCAATATTTAAAATTTTATAAATATGAACTAACCCAAAAAATTGTATTTCATTTGTTTGCGTCATTTCAAAATTGAAAATATATTTCATTTTCAAGTGCTTTAAGTTAAAAATTTGGAATAATGTTATACATTTCTATAAAGTGTGACAACAATATACATTGGTTTTCCCTTTCTCATGTGGGCTAAGAATTTTTATATACTTGTAAATTTGTGCTTATGTTAGATTTGAATATACATCAAATTGAGGGAAAAATTTAATGGTCCAATTAGCATTACCCACATGTTATCTCTAATTTATTCTTTTGTTCATATTAATAAAATTTTCTTAATGTGATAAAATTTCACTAAGTGGCATACTTACCTTTATATCACCACATTATCCCTTCAAATCATTTATGTAAGATGTGGGATTGACTTATACCAACCCTTTAAAGAAGGAAAATGACCCAAAATCAAAGTCAACAAATTCAAAATTATAAATTTCCTCCCTTCTTTTACTAGCTAATATAAGTTGATCTAGCACATATGCACATGTTTCATATGACATTTTATATGGTATTGGAAGATATCCATTGCACACTTTAACACATGATGAAGAAAGATCAAAAAATAAAATGGGAGACTAACTAGAGCACACTTCAATTTTTTCATAAAATAAAGGAAACAAATTTGTATCATCGTCATATCCAATTCATCTATATATTTTCTAATTTTTCCCTTGATATTTTTCATCTCTATTAATTCAATCAACCAAGGGAGTAGACCTAAGAGAAAATTTTCACCTATTGAATTGAAAATATCTTGAAAGGTGTATCTAGAAGTCATCTTAATACATTCAAATATCAAGAAAGCAAAGGAAAAAAAATTCTCAAGTGCACTTTATGTAAAATTTGTTGGTATTGGTTGTCATTGATATCAAGACTTGAGGAGATTGTTGTAATGTCAATACTTGGTGAGTTTGTTGGCTTTGGTTGTCAACACTTGAGGAGATTGGTGCACATGTTTGTGATATTTTTGTTTGACATTGATTATCATTGGTGCTACTATAATTGGTGTCTATTTTTGTATGTCGTTGATACTCTATGATGAGATGTTCATGGTTGGATGTCATGCATTGTTTGATGTCAAGTAAAGATGTATTGAGTATAGGTGTTGATGTTATCATAATGATATATTAAGATGAGGATTAGAAGTAATGTTGATGGTGGAGAGTTGTTGTGGATGGTCTCCAGTATGTTGTATGCTCTCTTCTATTGTTCCTAAGGAAGTATGTGTTGTTGCAAGGAAGTTCTAGTCTCCACAAGTTAGTGAAAGGTTTTATTTTAGGAAGATACTTTGAAGGCTGTTTGGGAGAATGCTTTGTATTCCTCCAGTATTGAAGATATGATCTTATGGTTTGGTATTCAATGTTTTTGTTATGTGTATTTTGAACTCCTATCTTTTCTAGTCACCTATGTTGTGGAGGAGGTTTCTACTATTTGTAGTGTTTTGACAATTTTGTTGGTTGTTTGGACTAGTCTAAAAAATGCTCCACATTTCTTCGCATTGGTGTTTTTCCTCCTACAGCTTGGTGGACATTCTCTCAGTTCTTGTGTAGTGTCTCAGTTCTTTTTTCATGTAATTATGTGTACTACAAGTTGATTTGTTAATGTTCTATCTCATGGTTGTGTATTATGTTCTTTTGGGATGTACTCTATATCTATTTGGTTTATGGTGGATGTGTATGGCATGACAGTATGAAATAAGTGTCTAGAAGTGTTGTTGGATATTCATGAAACATCTCTTTGTCGTCTACACATCATTGGTTGCTCTCTTTGGTGCTACATATTGTGTTGAGTTGGTTTTATGGGAAATTTATGGATATCTAGTCGATAGGGCTTGTTATCTTGCTTACACTGTGTGCTTGGGGGATTTGTGCTAACATTTGAAGTTGTGTTAAGATGCATTTGGGTCCTAACCTATGTTGTTGAGAACCACATTTAGTAAACTCAATTGCAAGTGTGTTTTTGGGCCAACTGGTATTGTGCTACATGTTTCCCTGTTGTTGACTTGGGTTGATGTGCGTCAACATGTGAGTTGTTTGGGATCACATTGGAAGATGTAATAAGACTATTTATGGTGGTTCAAACGGTTTGCGAAGGAGTCCTGGATCAAAAGTTATGGCCCCGGGAAGTTGGCGCACTTTCTAGAAGATACAATTGCAAATGTTCTTTTAAAATTTGAACTTCAAGTTGTAATTTTTCGGCGCCAAACTGCCTAAACTCAAATTTGAATGTTGTTTTTGCTCCAAACTAAAAAGGAGCTCTATTTATGGGTGGGTTTCTAATTTTTGGGTAGCTTTTTGGGGACAAGCTCGCATATTGCGAAAGGGTTATTCTGTAGCTTTCTGTAACTTGCATGTGTTGTAGAACTTGGGAATTGAGATCCTCTGCATGTAAGAAGCTCCTTTTTTCTGAATAATAAAATTATTCTCTTGTTTGTGGGTTATTTTCTATGTCTTGGGCTGTGCCCTCATCACCCTTATATATTTACCTAAGGTTGTAAACCTTAGCTTGCAAGTCCATAGGAAAATGAGCCTAATTGTATTTTTGTAAGCAATCATTTTCTAAATTGTGAGTTAACTCTCACCATGTTTTTTCCATTTTTGAGTTTTCCACCTAAATTTGTTGTTATCTTGTGCATGTGTGTTCATTGTCATATATTTCATTGTTGTTGATTTGAATAAGTGTTGTAGACTTGGTTAAGGGCTTTTAATCTTGTCAATAGTTTTTTTTTGCATATTTTTGAAGGTTTTAAGGTCTGAAAGGGTTTAAGTTTTGGTAGATATTGATTCACCCCCCTCTCAATATCTGGGTGTGCTCAAAAATTGGTATTAGAGCCAATTTCCTCTAAATAAGCTTCATCGATTAAGGAAAGGGTCCCAGATGGCACATGATGGAACTTACAAAGGTCCTAGGTTTGATGGGACAAATTACACCTTTTTGGAAATCTATCAAAGATGGTTATATTGCTCCTACTGCTCAAACAAATCTAATTGAGATTAGGCTGTATGAGAACAATTCCAAGGCTAAGAATGCTATCTTGTGTGGGTTAGCTGATTCAAAACTTTTGAAGGTGATGAATTATAATTCTACCAAGGATGTTTAGGGAAAACTTAACATCATCTATGAATAATACAATAAAGTAAAGCAAACCAAGATGAAAATATTCAAGAGTAGATTTGACACCTTGAGGATGACAGAGGATGAAGAGGTTTCCAGTTATATGCTCCTAGTGGATGAAGTTGTTACTGGCATCAGTGGTCTTGGTGGAGAAGTAAAAGAAGATGAGATTGTGAAGAAGGTTGTGAGATATCTCCCTAAATATTATAGTCATAAGGCATCTACTATTGAAGAGTCTAAGGACTTGGATCATTATTCAGTAGATGAAATATTTGGTACTATCACAACTTTTGAAATGAAAGAGTTTGAAAAAGATGTTCCAAAGAAGGAAGTTGCATTCAAAACCAATAAAAAGATGGAAGATGAAGCTACCTATATCAAAATGATAACTTTGATGAGGTAGAAGCAAACTTTGTGAGAAGATTGAAGAAATGCATCATCAAATACAAAGGTAAGTTACCTTTAAAGTGTTTCAATTATGGAAAGATTGGTCATTTTTCTTCTAAATGTTCTCATAAAGAATCAGATGATAATAAAAGAAAAGATAAGTTCAAAATAGGTTTCTATTCTAAGGAAAGCAGTTTTTCCTCAGGAGATGAGGACAATGATTCAAATGATGAAACCATATTCATGGCTTTGAAAGACAAGAAGGGTGATATTGGAAAATATAAGTGGTCTAGTACTTTGTAGGCTGACATAAATAATGAAAGATATATGGTTGTGTGGACTACCTTTCATGAAAAGGAAGAAGTAAATGCTTGGGTGATTGATAGTGGTTGCTCTAACCAGATGACTAGTGAAAAGGGAAGGTTCATCAGTCTTAAGAAATGTAATGGTGGATCTATCAAGTTTGGTGGTGATGAGTCAACATAAATTTGTGGAAAGGGTGTTATGACAATTGATAGAAAGAGAAATAATGAGGATGTCCTCTATTTCAAAGGTCTGAAGTGTAATATTCTCAGTGTTAGATGTGCAGAAAAAGATACAATCTTACATTTTGTGCCAATGGTTGTGAGATCGGGAAGGCAGGGTCTAAAATACTAGTTGCTAAAGGTACAATGACAAATGGAAATGTCTATCATCTAAAGGAGGCAAATGGAAGAATTTTCTTATTAGCTCAATCTGGTGAGTGTTGGTTGTGGCATAAAATAATGGGACACATCAACTTTGACAATATGGTGAAGATCGGTTCTACTCATGAAGTAAGAGACATGCCTAATATAACTAAGCCTGCAAACAGATTATGTAAGGAGTGTCAAATGGGAAAGCAAACAAAGACAAGTTTCAAGAGCAAGGAGCGCTTTACTACAATTTCATTGAAGTTGATTCACAATGACCTATGCAGACCTACAATAATAAGGAGTCAACAAGGTGAAAGGTATTTCATGTTGCTTATAGATGATTACACTAGAATGAATTGGGTTACATTTCTGAGAGATAAATCAAAATCTTTGCATAAGTTCAAATTCTTCAAAGAAAAAGTTGAGAATGAAATGGATACTAAGATCAAATTCTTAATTTTAGATAGAGGAGGTGAATTTACTTCAAATGAAATTGAAAAGTTTTGTGAGGATCATGGTATTAGGATACATATTTATGTTCCTAGAATCCCTCAGAAGAATGGGGTAGTAGAGAGGAAGAATAGGATTTTCTAAGCGACGGCTAAGACTATGTTGAAATATGTTGATATGTCTGATATGTATTGGAAGGAAGTAGTTCACAATGTTTTCTATTTTCTTAATAGAGTGTAGTTGAGGGTCAATAACACTAAGACCCCTTATGAGCTATGGTATGGAAAGCCTCCTACTGTTAGATACTTCAAGATATTTTGTAGAAAATTATACATTAGAAGAGATGAAGAAAACCTTGGAAATTTTGATTCAAGGTGTGATGAAGGGATCTTTCTTGGTTACTCAACCAATAGTAGAGCTTATAGATGCTACAATGAGAGATTTGGTAAGATGATTGAAAGAAAAAATGCTAAGGTAGATGAAGACTTGTATTAGATCTCACAAGAACTAGAGGTTTGTGGATCTGATATATCTCCCTACATTGAAGAACAATAAGAAGATAAATTAGAGAAAGAACCAGAACTAGTGAAGGCTCCCAAGACTCTAGCGAAATATGTTCAGAAGAATAATTCTACATATTAGATCATTGGAGAGAAGAATGAAGGTGTGCTGACTAGTGAAGGTTTACAAAAGTAAGTAAATTTTTGTTTAATTTCAAAAGTAGAGACTAAGAACTTTGTTGATGCTAGCAAAGATGATGGTTGGATAAAGGAAATAGAAGAGGTTCATCAAATTAGATAGAAAAGAATCAGACATGGGAATTGGTTCCTAGACCATCTGATAAGAATATTATATGAACAAAGTGGGTGTTCTAGAAAAAGCTAAATGAAGATGGTGACGTTGTGAGGAACAAATCCAGATTGGTATGTAAGGGTTATTCACAAGATGAAGGTATTGATTTTGAGGATACTTTTGCCTCAGTAGCTAGAATGGAGAAAATAAGGATGTTTCTTGCTTTTTCTTCTCACAAGAATTTAAAATTCTATCAGATGGATGTCAAGTTAGCCTTCTTGAATGGTGATCTAGAGGAAGAGGTGTACATTGAGCAAATAGATGGTTTCCAACTATCAAAAGATCCAGACATGTTATGCAAACTCAAGAAGGCTTTGTATGGACTCAAAAAAGCTCCTAGAGCTTGGTATGCTCAATTGGATAAGTATTTTATTTAGAAAGGATTCAAGAAAGGTACTATATATAGTAATCTTTATATTAAGGTATAGGAAGACAATATTTTGATTATGGTAGTATATATTGATGATATCATATTTGATGGAGATGATGATATGTGTAATAGGTTTGTAGAAGAGATGCAAAAGGAGTTTGAGATGTCTATGATTGGTGAGTTGTATTTCTTCCTTGGACTTCAAAATTTTCAACTAGAGGATGGTATCTTTATTTTCTTAGACTATGTTAAAGAGATGTTGAAGAATTTTGGCATGGAGGATTCCAAACCAGTCAGTACCCCTATGGTTACTAGTTGTCATTTGAACAAGATTGTGAGTCTTCGAAGGTTGATTAGACTCTTTATAGGTCTATGATTAGAGGTTTGTTGTGCTTGACTACTTGTAGACCTAATATTATGCATGCAATATGTTTGGTTGCCAGATTTCAAGCTAATCCTAAGAAAACTCATGAGAAGACTGTGAAAAGAGTATTCATATACTTGAAGGGAACTCCAAATTATGGTTTGTGGTATAAAAATGATGAAATTTTTTCTTTGAGTGCATATACTGATGCTAATTGGGTAGAATGTTTCAATGATAGAAGAAGCACCAGTAGAAGTGCATTTTTCTTGGGAGACAGATTGGTCCCTTGGTTCAGTAAAAATTAGGACTCAATGTCCATATCCACAGCACAAGCTTAGTATATTTTTGCAGCATCTTTCTGCACCCAAGTGCTTTAGATGAAGTAGACCTTGAAGGATATAAAGGTGGTTTATGATGAACCTATTCCTATATTGTGTGATAATACTAGTGCAATTAATATTTCCAAGAATTCGATGATGCATTCAAGAACTAAACACATTTCAATCCAGTATCACTTTCTAAGGGAGAAGGTTGTAGAGCAAGAAGTCGGAATGGATTATGTGTCTACTAAGGATTAGATTGCAAATATCTTCACTAAGGAACTTTCAAAGGATACATTTGAGTATCTCTAGTAGAAGTTAGGGGTTATTTCCCCTTCTTTTTCTGACTAGATGCATAGATAGTGTATCTATCCAAGGGAGAAATTCATGGCATATCCTTTTCTCCTAGATTGATGTGTGCTACCTCTCAGGGGGAGTAGGTAGTTATTTTGTTGTTTCCAATAGGGGAAATGGTATGTTTTCTTGAAGAAGGTGTGCAATTGTTGAGAATGTATAGTTGTTTGAAGAAGAAGTGATGTTGGTCAAAAGGGAGAATTTTTTTTTGTTTTCAATGTGCATATGTGTGTGGCCCTTTGTCCTTGATGTCAAAGGAGAGAGCGAGTAGGTGTGTGTTTCCATTAATTCCAAAGGGTGAGATTATTGGAAATGGTTTTCATTGATGTCAAGACTTGAGGAGATTGTTGTGATCTCAATACTTGGTGATTTTGTTGGCTTTGGTTGTCAACACTTGAGTATATTGGTGCATATGTTTGTGAGATTGGTGTCTATAGTTGTATGTTGTTGATACTCTATGATGAGATGTTCATGGTTGGATGTCATACATTTTTTGATGTCAAGTAAAGATGTATTGAGTATAGTTGTTGATGTTATCATGATGATATATTAAGATGAGGATTAGAAGTAAAGCTGATGGTTGAGAGTTGTTGTGGATGGTCTCCAGTATTTTGTATTCTCTCTTTGTTTTTCCTAAGAAAGTATGTGTTGTTGCAAGGAAGTTCTGGTCTCCACAAGTTAGTGAAAGGTTTCATTTTAAGAAGATGCTTTAAAGGTTGTTTAGGAGAATTTTTTGCATTCCTTCACTATTGAAGATATGATCTTGTGATTTTAGATTAAGTGTTTGTGTTATGTGGATGTTACACTCTTATCTTTTCTGGTCACCTATGTTGTCGAGGAGGTTTCTGCTATTTGCAATGTTTTGATAGATTTTTTGGTTGTTTAGAATGTGGACCATAAAATGCTCCACATTTATTTGTATTGATGTTTCTGCTCCCACAGCTTGGTATGCATGCTATCAATGCTTGTGTAGTGTCTCAATTAATTTTTCATGTAGTGATGTGTACTACAAGTTGAACTGTTAATGTTTTATCTCATGGTTGTGTATTATGTGCTTCTGGGATGAAGTACTATGTGTTTTGTTTCTTTTCAGTGGATGTTTGTGGCATGATTATATAAAAGAAGTGTCTAGAATTATTTTTGGATGTTCATGAAACATCTCTTGGTGGTCCGCACATCATTGGTTGATCTCTCTAGTGTTGTATATTGTGTTGAGTTTGTTTTCTGGGAAATTTGTGGATATTTGGCTGATAGGGCTTGTTATCTTGCTTGTGTCATGTGCTTGGGGGTTCTACGCCAACATATGAAGTTTTGTTAAGATGCATTTGGGTCCTGACCTATCTTGTTGAGAATCGCATTGAGTAAACTCAATTGCAAGTGGGTTTTTGGGCCAATTGGTATTATGCTACACGTTTCATCTACATGTTTCCTTGTTGTTGACTTGGGTTGATGTGTGTCAATGTGTGAGTTGTTTTGGATCACATTGGAAGATGTAATAAGACCATTTTTGGTCCTCTTTACCTTTTGCATAGGACTGCATTATGTTTTTGTGGCTAACTTGTTGAAATCATTGTTTGTGTTCTTTTTGGCCGAACTAATTGATGTTTTGAGATCTTGTGGAGGATATAAATACAAGATAACATTTTAGTTGTAGAGTGTGTGGTGATGTGTGAAGATGAATTAAAGAAGTGAGTTGTAAAAAGAGAAGAGAAATGAGCTTTAACACCTCAGTCTGCAAAGTATATTGTTGACAAATGTTGTAATTTCATATTCTTCATGTATCCTACTCTAAGATAGTGAATCTCATCAAAACCTTGAAATTTGTATCTTTCCCTGAGGTTGTGTGCCTCAGTACTGCAATTCCCTTGTATCTTTCCCTAAGGTTGTGTTCCTTAGCTTGCAATTCCATAGATAGTGAGTCTTGAAATTGTATTTTTGTAAGTAGTGAGCTTATATATTGTGAGTTAACTCTCACCTTGGTTTTTCCCTTTTTGGGTTTTCCACGTAAATCTAGTGTTATCTTGTGCATGTGTTCATTTTCATATCTTTCATTTTTGTTGATTTGAATAAGTGTTGTAGAACTGATTAAGGGTTTCTAATCTTGTCAATAGTTTATTTTTACATATTTTTGAATGCTTTAAGGTATGAAAGGGTTTAAGTTTTTGTAGATACTGATTCACCCCCCCACCCCACTCTCAATATCTGGGTGTGTTCAAAAAAATTAACTAAGTTAGGCTTAAATTATTTTTGCACGTTAGATCAAATTTGTAGTAGTTAAGATTGACCCTGCAAGGTGTGGGATCAATTTTATTAATTTTTGAGATAGTACATTTTTCTAAAACATAAAAGACATAAGTAGTTAATTTTCTAACAATAGTGAAAATATTTAACAAAGATTCAACACCAAATATTCCTCTTTAATTTTAAAGCTATGTATATCTATCTATTCATTTATTTTTTTGTATATTTCAATTATCAATTTCAACTCTTATATTTAAATTGATTATGTTAGAATTGAGAAAAATCTGAGCCACAGGAGCAAACAATGGACAAAGATGCCTTCCATGCAAGACATCTGCAAACAATATGTGCAATATTCTTCAACAAGAAAAATCTACAAAAGCAAGAGACTATCAAAAAGATATGAAATCTCGAGAGTTAATTACAATGAGGGTTGAGTGCTATATAGGAGCAACCCTAATAATTGCTCACTTCAATTAACAGAAAAGCACTTAGTTAACTAAATAAGAACTCCTAAGTTTAGCTTAAGTGCATGAGAATAAATTAGACTAATAATTAATTAAAGATTAATCAAGTATTAGTTAATACTTGATTAATCTAACATCCCCCTTAAGATGAACTTAGGGAGTAGCTAAAAACCCTAAAAATAGAATGCATGATGGGTCCCAACAAACAAGGCCTAGTGATGTACCCATGTATAAACAAGAGATCTCTTAAAATTGGAGAAAAAGGATAAAACCGCTATGGGAGAAAACTCCTCTCCAAAAGAGAGAAAGGCAATTGAAGGATTAAAAAATCCTTCAAATCAATGTTTAATGGACTAAGAAACCTCCAACTAAAACAAAGTCCCAAAAAAGAGGAACATGTAGAATATCGTTGAAGCATGAAGAAGTTGTAGACTCCTGTCAAATGATGATTGATATGGTGTTGAAATGAAGAACCTGCTCTTAAACAAATGATGATCAGGATCAAGATAACAAGAATCTGCATGAGTTCCCCAATGGCACTACTTGAGTCAAATGGTAAACAAAGGTAAACATATGGAAACCGAAGATACAAATATAAAGATCTAAGGAGACTATAATTTGCATGAGTTCCCCTAACCATACTACTCGAATCATATGGCAAACAAAGGCAAACATCTGAAAGTCAAAGATATATGTGGTTCATGAATCTTCATGAGTGACCGAGCAACGAAACTACTCAACATTTAAGTTGAGAGTCAAAAATATAGGTACCAATAGTTTGAAGAACACTAATCATGAGAGAGACAATAATCTGCATGAGTTTCCCCAACAACACTACTTGAATTAGATGGAAAAAAAAGGAAAACATCTAGAACTCGAAGATACAAACAACACAAATACCAATAGTCTCTTATCAAATGAAAAAGGAAGGTTGCCTCCAAAAATAGGAATGCAAGAGTGTCCATATGGTAAATGATCCATCTCACTAAAATGCATGGTAACCAGTTGTTGATGTACGATACATCTAAAAGTACATAGGAATAAGAACTAGATACATAGATCACTCCAAAATGCAAAACCAAGGAAGCATTAACACCAACAGTAGAAACCCCCCATAATGCTAAAAAGGGAGAGCCATGACAGGTACACTAAAACTGTGTGAAACCAAGAAGTGCATGTAGGATAAATAACCTACAAATAAAGGGTGTGCAAAGTAAGGAACACTCGCATGAGGCAAGAATCACTAGGATTCATTGTTGTCATGGAAGTGACACTCAAAAAAAGTGTGATGGAAAACCAAAGGCAAACATCAACCCCCCCCCCCATGGCACTTTATATCATAGTGTGAATATAAAAGGTACAACAGGATGTGAAAAATCCCCCAAAAGGTACCCTGTTAGATTTGTGAAAAACATGAGCCACAAGATCAAACAATGAACAAAGACGCCTTCCACGCAAGAGATCTACAAAAAATATGTGCAATATTCCTCAACAAGAAAAAGCTACAGAAGCAAGAGACTATCAAAAAGATATGAAATCTTGAGAATTAATTACAATGAGGGTTGAGTTCTATATAGGAGCAACCCTAATAATTGCTCACTTTAGTTAACAAAAAAGAACTTAGTTAACTGAATAAAGAACTCCTAAGTTTAGCTTAAGTGCATGAGAATAAATTAGACTAATAATTAATTAAAGATTAATCAATTATTAGCTAATGCATGATTACTCTAAAATATTATTTGTTGATTCATTACATTTATTTACTTAACCTAAATATTCATAAAAATATAATTAAAAAATTTTGTACATATTTTTTTTATAAATTCCCAATAATTATTAAAGACATACTTCTAAATTAAATACAAATATTTTAGTGAAATTCTTGCTAGATATATTTTTTAAATAAAAATGTTAATTTGTTTAAATGATGAATCATAGAATTTGAAAACCTTATAAAAATTTAATTTAGATAATATTTCAAAAAAAAGGTATACTCTCATATAAATACTAAGACTTACATTTTAGATATATGTTTTCTCCCATTTGACCCACATAACAAATCAAATATAGCTATACTAAAATACACATTGAGAATAGCGTAATTTTAAAGTAAGCTTCACATCATGTTAAGGAAGGAATGTTGTAAGAAAAAATTGATTTCCTAGTGGACTTGAATTCTTATCTTTTTATTAGAAAAGTTTTTTACTTTATTATATAAAGTTTACTATGATATTTGAGTCAAGTATACAAACATCTTAGCGACTACAAGATTTATTCAAAGAAGATATAAAATTAAGAAAAAATCTCATCATCAAACTTCATAACAATCATTAAATGTGTCTAAAAACTAAAGATTCTCAAGAAAAGATGCAACCCATATACATGGGTGATGGCTCCTTACTTTTCTCCTAATGATCCTCTCAAGTTTTCTACTGCACATAGAGTATTTGGTGCATGTAACATTATCAAAGTGCTTCAGGTAAATCATTTCCTTGTAATTATTCTCTTTCAAACAAGTAATGGTTTATACTAGGAAGGAGAATGGATATAATGGAGTGTGGAACACAACATAGCAACATATTCTGAAGGAGCGTAGAGCAAATGTAATGAGTAGCATGGTGTATGAGGCAAACGTGAGACTTAGAGATCTTGTCTATGGCTACACTGGAACCATTTCTTAGTTGTGATATCAAATATGTAGACTACAATCCCAATTGGCTGCATCTCAAGCCCAACTCTTTTACATGCATCTACAACACGCTAATATCTTATCTCTCATCGTTGGGGATGAATTGTGAGGAGGATTCAGCTTTCAACCCTTCTCTCCCACACAAGAGAATCAACATGACCACATCACTTCAAAGCTCTTATCACACAAGAATGGGACAAGGCTCACATAAGGCTTTGAATTAGTCAAAGTAAGTATGCTATTCTTATATTCTTATGGGTTGTTATGCATAATTGTAAATCAATGAGGATTTAAGCATTTTTTTATATTGAGATTTATTGGATATTTGTCTATTTGTTCTAATTCAAATGATTATGTAGAGGATATGTATAATATGATTTATACTAATGTTGTTGGTAGTCTAATGTATGTAATTGTTTGTACTAGATTGGATATTATTCTTATAGTGGGAGTTCTTTGCAAGTTTATGTTTGAACTTAGTAAACATCATTGAACTCACGTTATGAGGGTATTTCTAAGGGTTTTTGGGAGGGATTTTTAGTTATTTATTATGTTATTATGGTTCTAATGACATGGAAAATTTATTTGATGTACAAATATTTGCTAATGTACATTGGGTAAGTGACTTTGATAGTTAAAGGTCCATTAGTGGCTATGTGCTTTTTTATTCAACACTGGTATTAAGTTGGATGAGTATGAGGTAACCCATGGTTAATCTATGTACTATTGAAATAGATTATATTGCTAAAAATATACCTATAAAGAGGAAATATGATTAGGGTAAGTGCAGAAAGATGGGGGGCCAAAAAGGGGTCTTAAGTGGCCACCTTTTTTTGAATCAGGAAATACTGACCTTGGATGAGAAATTGAGGATAGCTACACTCAAAATTTTAAGATGCAACAAAAACAAGGGTTGTAGTGCTCTAAGTATGCTTTCTAAACTACTATTTTTTTTAAAATGGTAGATATTAAGGGGTTCAAAAAAGGGAGTCATAGAAATTGGTGTTGTTTTTCTAAACAACATAATATAGCATTTGTTGTGGCTCCATCAAAAGGTTAACTTTTTGTTGGTATTTTAAAATTGCTTCAGTGAGAAATTAGCTAACAGCATGTAGTTTATGCTTGATTTTCTGATAATTTTTTAATGAATATATAATTTTTTACCAATTTTCAAAGTGGACATATCCTGAAAAAAAAAAAAATTTGCCATGCTACCCCTATAATTTTTGGAAACTAATCAAAAATATTTTTTTGAATGTGTATAATGGAGTCTAGTTTATAAAAATGTAATTTATTTGAAATTTTAATGAACGGTTAAAAAATAAAGTAAAAAATACCAAACATTGGTTTTTGACAAAAAATAGACACACAAACAAAAGAAATTAAAGATGAAAGCCTTAACATAGTCAAAATATGAAAAAAAACACATTGTTAAATAGCTAAGAGAGAGCCTAACATTACCCAGGTGTTCAATTTACTCAACCCTAAAACACGTGCAAACTTGATAGTTAGCACGAATGAGATTATGTGAAATTTTATGGAATATACAAAAACATGACTTTGGAAATTGGGAAAGCACTCCAAGCCTTTCAGTTGGAAATCCAAAGAAAATCCAAGCCAAAGGCTTGGATATTCCCAAAAAAATACATAAGGCGATCGCATTATAATGTGCTCACATTTTAGTCTACATTGAAAAAAAAATTCTTCTCTTTTTTTCTCTTTCTTCTTGTTATCTTTCAGGGAAACTATATACATGAAATAAACATTTAAGTTGACATTTACATATGGACATTTAATTTCTTATACTTTAAGATATATTTCATGTATATAGTTTTAGGATGTTTGAGAGTGGTTTCAAATCTCTAGGAGTTATAATGCAAATTCTAGTTTTTGGAAGATCTTATAATTTTTCAAACTTAGTCAAATTTCAATAATCAACATGTCAAAATTCAATAATCAAGAGGTAAAATTTCAGTAATCATGAAGTTGTATCATCTTTTTCTCTATCTATCCCACTCATTATTTA
>VDFB02058242.1:432137292-432273987 GCA_007258455.2 Sequoia sempervirens | reverse complement strand
ATAGAAGTATAGAGGGAAGGAGAGAGTGTGAGAGAGGTCTAGAGCATAAGGGATAAACAATGAGTGAGATAGAGAGAGAGAGAGAGAGATGATACAACTTGTTGATTACTTAAATTTGACCTCCTGATTACCAAAATTTGACATGTTGATTATTGAAATTTAGATGTCTAAAAAATTATAAGATCTTCCAAAACTAGAATTTGCATTATAACTCTTAGAGATCTAAAACCACTCTCAAACATCCCAAAACTATATACATAAAATATAACTTAAAGTATAAGAAATTAAATGACCATATGTAAATATCAACTTAAATGTTTATTTAATGTATATAGTTTCCCTAAAAAATAAGAAGAGAAAATTTGAGAAGAAAAAATTTTCAATGCAGACCATGTTATAACACACTCGTGTTTTGTTAATGCATTCACAAAACACAAGCACATTATAACGCGCTCACATTTTGGAAATGCATTAAAAACACACATTTTTTTAAAAATTCAAACCATAACGCGAATGTTTTTTATTGTAATGCACTCGCATTTTTGTTATTTTGGGATGAAAAAGTGGAGTGGCAACTTTTTGCCCCCCCCATCTTTGTGCACCCACCCATATACAAAGATTGTAGTTAGGAGTTGGTTTTTATTATAGGATGGTTTACATTAGATATTGTGAATGGTGATCCTAGACCTGCACAAACATGAAGAACAAACACAATATTATTCCAATATGCAAGTTAGAAACAACATTCCCCATGAAATTCATTTGAGATATCAAGAACAAGAAAGAAACGAAAAACATGAATAAAAACTATCTAATCTTGCTCAAAATAAACAAACTCTCAATCCCATGGGGAAATTGGTGCCAATTTGATGTGGAAAATGACCCTTTCCCAATTCCTTGCAAGCTTGATGATCAATGGTGAAGATTTGATGCTCCTTGGTGAAATTTCTCCATAACCTAGCTATGAAAATATGAAAATGGATGAAAATGGATAAAGATGGATGAAAATTGCTCAAAAACTTGAAGATAATAATGTTGCATGAAGTTGTGGGATCCAAAATTCAAATGAGAGCCTTCTATTTATAGAAGAGAATTATAGAGAAAGAGGAAAAATGGATGAATGTGGGATCAAACACCAACCAATGACACAATGCCACTTGTCAACATGTGAGTGGACAAAGGTGGAGCACATTTGGATGAATGCGCACATTAATTCAGTTAGGTGGAAATTCAAAATTGGATAAGTGACATGTTGGAGGGAGATGGAAAATGAATTAAATGCCACTTGGCTCAAGAAAAGGACATGTAAGAGGCCTTTAATGCCTTATTGGATGGACAAGTCCTTTTTGGGGGGAGATTTCAAATTTGAGGAATATTCCATCCTTTGATGCCTTTTTGAATGTAAATAGATTATTTATAAATTAATTAAATTTATTTTCATGAGCAAGTTCTAAAAGCTAGAGGATTTCAGTGATTAGTGTTAGGATTAATCATGATTTGATTAATTTTAATGGAAGTTAGTTGATTTGACATTTTGATTTAGATTTTAGGATTTAAATAAATCAAAATGAGAGGAATATGAATTTAGACTTAATTAAATAAAGTCTGATTTATTTAATTAAAGAGGATGGTGTTAGATTTAAATCAAATAAAGATTAATTTATTCAATTTAAAGGAGATGAGTTTAGAGCTTAACTAAATAAAATGGATTATTTAATTAAAAGAGAGACTATAGGATTAATTAAACAAAATGATTTATTTAATTAATAAGAGATGATGAATTAATCAGATAAAATTGATTTATTTAATTAAGAGGTGGAATGTGATGAATTTAATCAAATAAAGATTATTTGATTAAATGGTTAGTAAAGGAGATGATTCAGGAGGAAACAGTGTTAGTAAATCAGGATCAAGTGTATAGGATCAATCGGTATATTTTTCATGTCTACATTTTTCCCCTCTTTGAAGCAATGTACTTGTTGCGTTGGTTCAAAGAATAACCCTACCGAGATCAAAATTCAAAAAAAATTTGATTTTTCCAGATGCCCCGGTGGAAAGAAGTATATTGGTACACTGCCCCCTTGAGAGATCGAGCGAAAAGTTTGATTTGAGGGTCAATCCCATGACAAAGAGGTTCAAGATGGATGTATGGATGGTTATGATGATGATGCAAATGAGATGGTTTATGAGATGCTTGGAATAACCAATCTATATTATGATGTAAATGCAATGTATGTGAAATGATCAGTGTTTCCTATTATGATATGATTGATACACAGCACGCTGACAGTTTTTGGATGCAGGATGGATGCATTAGTGATATTTTTTATTAGTTGTCATGGTGTTAGTGCGGAAAGAAAGAAGAAACAAGATCCAACAAGCCTATTTTATTGGGGATGATAATGGTGATGACGATAATGATGATGATTACTTGCCAGGAATTGGGACTTTAAAAGGGCTACTTACCTTATGTTTGATAATACACATAGGCATGATGCATCAAGGTATAAAGAACTAGGATGGCGTTGTACCTAGTGTGATGGACCTCGACTCGACAATAAAATAGTATTCTTGTTCACACCTGGCATACGAAACCCTATTTAGAATGTAGTTTAGATATTCCAAATATATCTCAGACCAAAACATAGAAAGGCAAGCCTTCCTATGTGGTCAACAAGACGCCTAAAACACCCTCCCTACACCTAAACAAAGCACGCATGACCAAGGTTATGTTACAAGAATATCCAACAAGCATAGTAGACAAAATATAATGATCGTTGCCCCATTTCTTTCTCTCTAAATCCCTTTGTTTGGACATCATCGAGAGGTCATCGAAATGAGCACAAAAAAGATAAGTCAAAAAGACAAAGATAAAGTAAACAAACAAGCTAATGTTCTTCATACCACTAGCCAAGACTAAACTATGGTGATGCCTGATGTTGATGTCCATTGTAGGAAGGATACTTCCTAGGACATGATGTTATCAAATGATTTGGGACAAATTAGATGATGAGCTATTAGTACCAAGAGTTGACCAACTTGTTTACTTACTGACCTAGACTTGAGACTTTGACATTTTTTAGTTTTCACTTTTAACCTACTAGACTTGTTTCCGATTGTTTCACCAAAGGTTGAGGATGACGATTGTTTTTTGGATTTTAATCTCAGAGACGACGTAGTTCGGATGACCATGTTTTTGACATTTTTCTAACTTTTTAACTTGTTTTGGGATTTTGATATGTTTTGGATGTTTTTGGATTTTCGCATGATTTTGACGATTTGGACATGGATACGTGTGATGATATCAATGCTCTATTTTAGGATTTGTTGAAAACCAAGCTAGGGTTGATTGATTGGATTGATGGATTGATGATGATAAAATTGTTGAGGATACACAACAATGCACGGATAGTGTTTAAGTAACATGAGGATTAGGATGGATATCCCAAGATGATGAGGGATTGATAGAATTTGATTGATTGATGATTGATGATGATAACATTGTTGAGGATACACAACAATGCAAGGATAGTGTTAAGCAACTCTTATCTGATTTTTAGCTTTTAGTTGAAATTAGGTAGCTTAGTGTTTATTCTTTTTTTGTTTTTAGTTTGAACATTTAAAAGATAAACCATAGTCTGCTAAGCCATCAATATGCATGAAAGAGATTGTCAAAAAAAAAAGATTGCATTTTATTCCATGTTGCAATTACAGAAAAATGAGAAAGAGAACCATATGAATTGCAAAGGTAATCTTTATTGATAATCATGAAAGTGTAAATGTCCCTCACAAGCCAAGGGACTAGCTATCCTAATGCTAGTAAAGAAGAAATCATACACATATGGATACAAAATGAAAATTACATATAACATGAAAAGGGACCCGTCATTGCCTGGTGGAATAACGAATCTCGTTGACTTGGCCTTGCATCATCTCTATTGCTCTGCTTCCATTTGACTCCCTCCTCACTACTCCTAGGTTTCCTGCATTGGATTAAAACAACATTGTTAGAGCAATGAAAGATCCCTGATCAAAATTATATGCAAAACATCCATAAATGTGTGATCAAATGTCTACAAGAATTAAAATAGTAGCATACCATAAGTGTCTCTAAAAACAAGAAAGAAGTGATCAAACACACCTATGATATGCTTTGTTCATCTAACTGTTTGTTCCTTGTGCAGATTTAGGACAAGTCTTGTTACTGTTCTAATTTGGCTAATTACAGTATGTGGGGTAAATGTGGCTCCCACGAGGGTAGAGCTCAGCATGCTTCCCTTTGATGTTTTAAGAGGGATAGGAAATTGAGCAACTTGATCAAAGATATACATGTTATTAATGCATTAAATCAACATGGAATCACACCAATTGATCAATTTTCATTATCAAATTCAAAAGATGCAACACATAATGTGAGTTGTCATGAAATTCATGCTTCATAATGAATCAGTCATATGGCTACCATCATGTCAAAAGGAAGGTACATTTTGCTGGACATGTATTTTAATCATCTTAAGTGGATCCATGATCCATTTTATAAAAGAAGTAAGTGATTTCAGAGATGCATCAAGTTCAATTATGCATCTCTTAAATAATGAAGGATAAATCAATGCATGCTTGAATCCATCATGAAGCATATGGGGCAAAAAGAAGGAACAATCCAAGGTATTTTCAAGTCCCTCTCACCTTAACCCTATTGGATAGCCACACATCACATAGGATGGTGAGCTTTCAAGTCACCAACATAGGTGACATGTGTCTTCCCACTAGGATTAAAGTGAGGAGACAGTGGTTATGTGTTGCACATGATCAATAGGTAAGCAATTGTTGTGGAAACTAGGTTACAAACATGAGTTTAGTTTTGGGCCCAAAGCAAGTGAAACTGAGTTTAGTTTGGGGCAGTCTTAGGAAGTGTTAGGGCAGAGTTTGAACTAAACATCAAAGGGAGCCATCCTTATTCTATTTCCTTTGACAGTGCTTGCAACCATGGATATGTTGGTAGTAATGAGGCAGTGAGGACACTCTATGGTATCATGTGCAAAATAATTAAGGGTTTTCAAGATGTTAATCCTTCCTAACTTTGAAATCTAAATATTACCAGGGAGTTGGATTGTCTCTTTAGTTTTTGCAAGATACCACTATTGCCAATGGATTGCTAAAGGCTCCAAGAAACAAATATTAATGGTAGTTTATGAATGACTTGTTGAATGTTGATCAAATCACAAAGACAATGCACTGTTGAAATTTTTCAAAGAATGACAAGGGTTGTGATGACCAAAGGGGGGAAGAGTTTTATGAGTGTGAAATGATCATGATAATCCTACAGTCCTCAAGATCAAATTAAGGATACTCATCTCATGTTAAGGGTAGTACTATGAAGAATAAAGGACAGTTAGGCCTTGAGGGTTCATGATCTTTGAAGAGTAATGATAGTGACAGAGACAATAGACAGAAAAGAGAACAACAGTTTGAAGGGAAAGTCTAATTATATGTCCATTGTCTTGTGTTTTCATTTTTTGTCCATACCGAGGAAGGTTTCAAGCATACTTCTACTAAACCTGTAATAGTATTTGCATATTTAAAGACTATGATGACTGTGCATAGTGCATAGCATGTGATGTAATAATCATGAATGATGCAAATGATAGTACAGTTCATAGTTTTGAGGAGTCAAAGGGGTGACATTAGAAGTTGAGGTATGGAACACCATTTCCATTTGCATGAATAAAGATAGTGATCATGCAAACACTAGGAAAGACAGTCTTATTAATGAACAATGAGTTATTGTTGAGTGATACACCTCACAACAATCTACAGTGCATGATAATCATAGTTAGTGGAAACATACTCATGGGCAGAGTTCATGCACAATAGTTATAAAGGAAATCATTGAGTTATATATGACAGTCTACAGGAAACATGGGATTTTGTGAAAATTTCCTGCCACTTATTCTCCTGATAGAGGAAGATAAAGATGTTAATTCAAATGGGGTAAAATTTGATTTCAATGACAAGGAAACTTGGGAGTATTTATTCAGAGATTACTAGCTTGAGTTGAGGAATAAACTATCCCTAACATTAATGGGGATCCTGAAGGCTAAAAATCCTTACAAGGACATTGAGGATGTAGGATCTAATGAAGCATTTGATGAAAATGATGCATCTTCCTCAAGTTCTGATAGTGGATCAGATCAGCTTGTTGAGGAGTATAAGATAAGCATGAAAAGGAGGAGGGGGTCCAGAATTTTTACTACTGGTTTATACAATGATGCTTGACTAGAACAAGATTTGGGGAAGAAAGAAAAACTTGTTGGTAGAGAATTCAATGCTTGGGTTTCAAAAGAACTGTTAGATTTTATTGGATATGTGAAACAAGACACTGAAAAAGCTATCTCTATATTTGAGGTTCAACGACTCTTGTTGCAGTATATAAAGGAGAACAAGCTTCAAGATCCTCAAAAGAAAAGTGTCATTTATTGTGATGAGAGGCTATAGTGCCTGTTTGGAAAACCAATTGTTGGATGGTTTGAAATGTTAAAGCTTCTTGAATCAATTTTTTCTTCAAAGCAGTCTTGTTTTGTGGAAGAAAGTTCAGTATGTGAAATTCAAGAAGATGCACAGCATGATAATGATAACCAGACTGACCTTGTTGCTAATAAAGAAAAAATAAGAGTATTTCTTTTACAAAAGCAACAAACCCATCTGGGTTTCTCTTAAATCTGCAAATATAAGATTTTTGAAAGAGGGTTTTCACAGAAATTTTCATTCTCCATAGAAGTGTAATAAAAAACCCTGTTTCATTTTCATGGCCACAGCTAGAAATTGCAAAACTTGCTACAAAATGAAGAAATCCATCTGGGGTTTACAAAAAATTGCAAATACAGTGCCACTTTGAAAGGTTACCATGAGGTTTTAAAGCAAAACAAATACTTTTCAATAGAAAAAACCTATTTCATCTTCTACAACCGCGGCTAATGGAGCAAATTTTCTTCACAGAAACAACAAAATATGTTGGGTTTTCCTCATTTAATCCAAAACACAGAAGAAAAATAATATTTTTTGCTTTATCTTTTAAGCTGGAGGCTCGAAACAAGCTATTTTTCCTCAAAAAATCAAAATGATATGGTCGACTAAAGGCTTACCTGGAGCTTTTTGCTCATTTTGTTTGCAATATTCAAAGCTTTTTCTTTCTACAAAGAGCTTCATTTAATCTTCTCATGGCAGTTGTTTGATGGAGAACAACAATAGAAGGAAAAATGAAACAAAATAGTCAGAAATATTCTACAGGCTGCGGCATTTTACCCTCAAAATAGCTTTCAAATGGTGGTGAAAAACACATATTTGTATACAAAACCCATTTTACCTATTATTCTTTGTGTTTCTTATCAAAAATTCTAGGAAAAACCAATCGACATGTGTTTCCAATGATCACATGAAACCCTATGGCGGCAGCATAGCTTCTTCCAGAAGCTCATTGTTAAAATGAAATGCTTTTTTCACATTTTCCCCATCTTTTGTGATTAGGGTTTGAACCCTACTTTGGTGGTCGATGGGAATTTTCCCATTCTTTTTTAAAAAATGAAAACACATTAAAATGTGATGGGGGGGCGAATGGTAAATGCCATAACTTAGGCAATTTTTTTGCCTTGTGTTTTTCCATTGACATTCAAAATGTGCCAAGTCCCACATGTTATGCCTTTGACATTTAATCATGATGCCTTGAAGACTTTGAGTATGACTTCCAAGATGTGTGGAGTCTATTATGCCCATATAGGCTAAATTATTTGGGCCTTTGTTTTTCCTTTGAAAATCAAAGAATGTTGACCAAGTGTGTGGCCTTGAGGTGCAGGAGTGGAGGTGAGTGTAATTTCATCAAATGCCTTGGAGTTTTGATTTTGTTTAATGCTTTTGGAAGCATTTGGATATAGCATTATATTTTGCATTTTATTTCAAAGTGTTAAAAACATCATTTAAGTGATTTGCAAATCACTTTGATGTTATTCATATGCAAATATAATGTAATTTAATATTGATGGTGGGGCCTTTTTTGCATTCTATTTTGAAATGTAAAGTAATGTGTTTAAGTAATGGATTATAAATCACATAAGTAGATTATCTTTGTTTTAATGCAAATTAGTGCCTTGTGTTTTTAAAACACACATATAGCATGGGTTGAGGTTGTGGGAGACAAAATGATGACTTACAGACATGAGGAGAGTGTGTGAGTTGTGCCTTTCACTGTTTTGGAGAGAAATGTGCTATTTTGGAGGTTGTTTTGTCACACTTTTGGTATGACTATGGTCTTGGCTTGACCTTGGACCATTTGGAGGAATTTTTGGAGTGATTTTAGAAGGTTCTTTTTTTGCCTCATTGCTGCATCCGACCAGAACCTTCTAGATGGACATGTGTGAAGGGATTTGATGGGTTTTGCTTAACTTCATTTTTTCTTTTTTCTTTCTCTCCAGCAGAGTGATAGATTTGGTTTTTGGAGTTATTTTTCAGCATGGAGTAGTATTGTAACTCAAATGGACTTGTTATATAGTGATTACTTTGAATCAATAAAATAGAGCATTTTACCTTCTCATTTCATGTTTCATGGTATGTTGTTAGTGATTGATCAATTTGTTTTGTGAAATTCATCTTTCCTTGCTAACTTGTCTCATGTTTAGGCATCTGTTTAGCAGAAAATGCATGTTAACAGGTTATAAGTTGTGTTATTCAATAGTGTTATTAGTTGTGAGACCTTTTGTTTTTCCTTCTAAAAGCCCTGTTTAGAAACCTCCTTATAAATTATTTATGTGAAATGCATGTGAAAATGAGTTGTGTAAACAGAGTTTTATGATATTGTTTTGAATGTGATAGGCTGTAATCAGGTCTTAGTCAGTTTTTGGTGTATCTCCTTAGGTATTTTTAGTTAATGTTCATGTTTTATGAATTTCTTACCCTTTTCCTCATAAATCAGTAGTTAGGTGGCATCAAAAAAGGGGAGCCAGCTCATAATTTGGAGGTCTACTTTCAAATAGGACACCCACAACCTTAAATCAATCCCATGTTACATCCAAACCTGCTAAGTTCTTTCATAGCTTGGCATTAGGGGTGCATATTTGGATCACTAATAGCAACACAAGGATTGGGAAGGATATCCCAAGATGATGATGGATTGATTGGATTTGATTGATCAGGATTGTTAAGCTCAATTTTGGAACAAAATTTGTTTGAATGATTTGATGTGACGTTGAAGTGTAAATTACATGCAACTGATATTGATTGTTTAGATTGATGTTCGATGAAAGATAATGCTTGATAAGGAACATCTTCTTGTCAAAATATGTCATGGGCTAGTGATTTGGATTTTGTCTCACAAATGCTTTGACTGATTTGATTTCACGTTTGTCAATGTTCGGATCACCACATAAGTTGGGGAATATAGATCAAGATTTATTCCCAAAGTAAGATGTAAATATATGCCCCCAGTGTCTAGCAATGTATGGAATTCCATGGATGGATGCTTGGATAGGTGTGTGGATGGATGGATGTGGTAAGCATGCAAAGGATGCCAAGTATTATCTTGCGATAAGATAATGTGTTCAAACAAAGGATGCTCATTTGGATAATGCTTCATGGCTCAGATAATGCTAGGTAGGATAGGATCAATGAAAATGACTCATGTCAAGATGTTTGCCATAAGCAAGTGTAAAGTGTGTGCCAAACTTTTACCAAGATAAAGATAATTTGGAAGATGGATGGAAATAGGTTGGATAAATGGTTCATGGATGAATGGATTTATTATGGATGAGATGGATGGAATGTTGGAGTTTATTATGGATGAGATGAGATACTTTCACCTGAATCAGTGCATGTATATGCTCGATTCTACACATGACGCTTGTTTTCTAGGTTTTCATCATGGTACCTGCCCAAAGCGCCACCATAGTGGTTTTTACTGGAGGTCAATTTTTTTTCTTTATTGTTTTCAATCCTTTTTTTGGTTTTTTTGGATTTTCATATTTTTTGACTTTTTTGTATTTTTGTGAAAAAATTATGCTCATGTTGAACCACCTGGTGGTGTTGATGTAGATGCTTCTATCATAATGTGCCATCGACATCCTGCTTGAAGAAGTTGCTTTACCAAGATATGTGCACTTGAATACAACTTTTGAGATTCCTGATCTGCTTTTTAGATACTGGAGTTAACTTTGTCTTTGTGTACACATCGTGATAGAGTGGCTTATGAATCCTTATGATGAAGGGTGGTTTCCAATATGGTGTAGGAGCATCTACACCTTAGAGATAAAATTGAAACATGTAGGTGGTTAGGGTATAGTGTAGGTTTTATTTTCATTTTTTCACCATGAATAAGGTCCAATAAGACCACTTGCAATGTAATAAAAGGCTTGAGAGGTCACTTGAAGGGAAGAATGTAAAAGTTGTTTATAAGTTGCAAAGTTTGACATTAAAAGTTGTTAGCTTGCAAATTTGCAATGTAATAGGTTATTAGTGTTTAAAAATTTGTTAAGGGTAGTTATGCATGTTGGAGGGGTTGGTTGAAGTTGAAAAATGTATAAGAACATCTTGCAAGCCCAAATGAAGGGTTAATGAATGAATTTTTTAGGAGTATATGCTCTGTTCAACGCCAAATGTGTGATTTTCCATATTTTTCCTGAGTTTTTGGTCTGGTACAGACCTGTAAAAGTGTGGTATGGTCTAAAAACTTTCATGTTTTAAAAGTAAATGTGTTTACACATCCTTTTTATTATTTTGGAAGACTAATCTATCATTTTGTAGAAGAAACTCCAAGAACACAGGGTCTGCCCTGTTTCACAGCCTTAAGGGTTTGAAGGTCACATTATAATGATTCTCACCAATCCACCCACTATTTTTGCACTGTAACTCAGTGGATTGGTGTGTAATATGGTATTGTATATGTTTCTATGCTTTGGAAGGTGAGGGTGGCAGTTAAGTTGACAATGGAGTGATGCCCTAGGCTGGGCAGTGATTATTTTATCATGAAAATGAGAAACCTAAGTAGTTATTTTGAAAACCAATGAAGTTAATGGCCTTGTGAGTGTTCATTATGTTTGTGCAGGGTTATTAAGAGGTGTTTGTACTAGTGCTTTAATTTGGGAAGCTTTGGAAGTGTGAATTCCAACAAAACCCTTGGTTTTTGCATGTTTAAGGAGGGTTTCTTCGAGCAGGAGGCCAAAGGCCTTGAAGTTGCAATCTAACCTAAAAATCTAAAGTTTTGCATCATTAATCAAGAATTTTTAGGGTATTTGGGTGGATACCTAATGTTTAAAAGGTACTTTCTTTGTAAAAGTGGGCTAATCCACTAGCCTTTTCTATGGTAGGTGTATTGGATCTCTAATCCGGTCCAAAGGAGTAGGTATTGGTTCTGATATATGTTATGTAATAGGGAAAAGGGTATCTTAATCCATAATTTTTTTGATGTGTTTTGGAAGGTTTTTCAGAAAAGTCCCTAAAACCGGTTTTTCACTGCTACTAAGTTGTAAGGGTGAAAGTGGGAAATCCTACCTCTGATTGATTTCAAACTTTGAGAGTTGTTTGGATTGGTCTAATAGATCCATTTAATCTTGTTAGATGCCTTTGAAGGAAAGTTGACACTTTGAGCAAGTTTGGGCCTCCTAGGTCTGCATCACAATACATGGTCAATGTGAGAATTGGATATCATGCGTGGAGGTGCGGATGGAGTGTGTTTAGGAATAAAAGATGGATTGGTTGACAACTTGGAACCTTTGACTCTCCAAACTTGGGAAGATGAGAAATGATGGGTGGATATGAAAGTATGCATGGAATTAGGACCAACTACTTGATATACTTTGTACATTGCTTGAGAAGCCTGCTTTTGCCTTTGTGGACATCTTTGATGGATACTTTTCCCTTTTTTATTTTTCCCCATAGTTTCTTTGACTAATGGAGTTTGATAGGGATAATATTTCTTTGTATTCTTTGGTATCCATGTGTATTTTATTTGTCCATTATGCTTCCCAACTTCTTTTGCTTTGATAATGCTCTTCGTGCTTTGATTCAAATCTTTCGTTTGATGTTGGTCCCAATTCGTGGACGGGGTGATGGGTGGATGAAGATTCATGATGTGGCTGGTTGTAGTATTGGCATTGGTTTCATCATAAGGATTCTTCATGCTCCCTATGTTGACATTTGCTTGAGACATAGTTTCCCCCAGTATGGTGGTAGTAGCACCTTTGTTCTTTGATTTTTCCTGTTTTGAGATGTCTTGTTCAGTAAGCATTCTCTGATAAATGACCACTGCATATGATGTTATTTCAATTTGTTGCTCCACTAAATCCAGAATATCCTATTCTATCTGACCTATTTCCTTGATTGGATAATGCTAGATATCTTCATACATGATGTCCTCAGCCTGAATTTGGGATATATCTGATCCTGATGTTGACAACACATTTTGACTATAGGAATCAATAACCTACTCTTTTTGTGTAATAATGTCAGGAGTAAAGGAATCATGTTTTGAATGAAGATCATTTGCGCTTCCATCCACAAAAAGCATCTCATGGGTAGATGGAGGAGTATGTTCTATGTGGATGTGATCATCATTTGTGACATCTTTCATAGATTGGAGAGTGTCCATTAGATCATTGTAGTAGCTTGGAGATAAAAATTCTTGATCTTGGTTAATGTTGGAATTGCTTTTGACATACTTTGGATCAAGTTCTTGACATGGGTCAATTTCAAAGGATGGATTGCTTATAAAGGATTCTTGGATATCTTCATTAGGCATGGGAAGTGGCTCAATATCCTCTTGATCTTTGAGTGGACTTGGATCAAATGTTGAGTTGAAGATTCCTTCAATATTTGCAACCATGAGGTCGAAGGATGTCAATATGTCTTGGAAAGGACCATTGCTAGACTTTGGTGAAAGATGTTGAACATGCTTTGGAATGAATTCTTGAGATATGTCTTCAAACTCATTAGGTGATGTAGAGACATTTTCAACATGATCATTGGTCGATGGATCATGGATTATAGGATAAAATAATGTTAACACTCCTTGAAATAGATCATTATCAGATATTGTTGAGGAGTTTTTATCATGATCAAGAAGTGACTCTTGATGTATGTTGAGTTGATCTTCAGATGAGGTGCAAACATCTTTAAGGTGCTCATTGATGGATAGATCTTGATCATTATTTTCAACAATTGTGGTGGAGAGATTGTCAATGCTATTGCTAGTGGTTGAATCTTGATCATTGTCCCCAATAGTTATTATTTTTTTTATCAATAAGGTCTTGGATGATATTTTTGAGTCAAATACAATTTGATGTTGTGCTTCCCTTTATTTTGTGAAAATCACAAAGATGTTTCTCGTTATACCTTGGTGGTTTAACTTGAGGCTCTTGATAATTTTCATAAACGGGGATTTTGATGAGATTTTCTTGTACCAACTGTTGCATGACCGATTCGATTGGTCCTCCAAGTGGTGTGTATTTTCGTTTGTTACCTTGTGAGATTTTTACTTTAAATTGACCTTGTGGTGATTGATTTTGGAGATGTGGTGATTGATCTTTGAGATGTGGTGATTGATCTTCAAGATGTGGAGGTTGGGTTTGTTGTTGATGTTGTTGATGTTTTTGATCTTGATATCTAACCTCTTGACATTGGATATATTGTTCTTGATATGGTTGTGGACACAACTCAATGCTTTGATGACATGGTTTAGCCAATGGAAGAGTGTATTGATTTTTGGGTGGAGATGTCTCTTGGCGCAATGAATCAACTATTTTGGTAAGTGTAGCAATTTGATCCTGTAAAATTTGATCTTGATTTTGATCTTAACACCCTTTATATAGTTGATTTGGTTTTTGTTCTGATTTGGTTTTTGTTCAAGCATATTTAGAATGTATACTTGTGGTGTTTGTATGGGATCATGGACAAATTGAATTTGGACAATGTTCTGATTTGGGATGATGCTTAGATTTGGCATTATAGGTTGAAATTGAACATTGTTCTGGTTGGGAATCACATTGCCTTGATTTAGGTAACTTTGATTTTGCATGGTGTTACCTTGACTTGGATCAATACATGGAGTTGTTAACATATTGTTTGGACTTTGAACAACTTTGGTATGATTTGAAAACATATATATCCCAAAGTTTACCAAGTGTGGATTTGAAATGTTCATGTTTGGTAAACTTGTACTTGGTATATTCACATTTCGCATGTATGGATTGGATGGGAGAATGTTGTTTTGTTGAAGACTCGTGCATTGATTGTTTGGTTGATAGAGTTGTAGTTTTTCACTTTGATTTAAGTCTACCATAGGGAAAGGTGTTCCAAAATTTATATTGGGCATACTCACATTTTTTCGTACCATTGAGGTATGTAGGAGATAATGATGCCATGTATGGATTGCGTAAATGTGAGTTTTGATAACAATTGTCATTGTAAGGCTTTGACAGTTTGGTTGATTTAGACCACTCATGATGTATGAATCAAGTTTATATTCCATGGTTTTCTTATGTTTTGACCTTGTTGACCTCTAAGGGATTTAGGACCAATGATGAGATGAAGAATGAAAGGGGTGAATGATATGGGTGTTGAACTTTTAGGAACCTTGGAGGAAATACTAGACTTTAGGACTTCTTTGGATTTTTTGATTTGGATTGGATTTCATTTGATTTAGATAATGGACTTATAAACCCCAAGATGTTGGATGTTATCTTGGAATAAACTTGTGCACAAGGATGATAATTTAACTAGGTGTATGAGGAAGGATTCATCCACACACACTTAGCCAAACAAGGTGATTTTAAAGTTGATTTGAAGGATTTTACCCAAAGTCTAGTATGAATGATTTTTCCAATGATTCAAAAATTGTTGTGAGATGGGTTTTGATTGATGTTTTGAGGATGGATGAAATGTTTGATTTTGATCCTAAATGAGCCTAAGAAGAACTTGTTTACTAGACCAAGATATTGAAGAACATGCTTTTCTCTAAGAGCAGTTCAAACCAAAAGACCAATGTTTGCATGGAAAACCATAAGAAAAAAGATAACAAGCACTCGTGTGGGGTTCAATTGACTTAATCTTGGTTAATGAATTTCTTTTACCACATCCAATGTCTTGCTTATGTTTCAAACTGAATGTCTATGTCTTAACTCCTTTTCATCCCACAAGGTCCATTATGTGGAAATCAAGGAAATCAAGGTAGTAGTTTCCTAATGTTGACTTTAGAGAGATCAAATTGAGATATAAGTACAAATACTTAGAAGCCTCTAAGGATGAAATCCCTAGGGCAAGCAATAGCACTTGGATTTTTTCAAAGGTATTTTCTTCCACTAAAGGGTTTTAAGTTTGATGATCATGTTTGAATGTTTGTTTTCCAACGTTTAAGATCCAAGCAAAGATTTTTGATCCTAAGAACATGCACAACCCTATGGATAGTCAAGAGGCAATATTTGTTGAATCCCCACTTGGATAAATCCAGCTACGCTTATTCTTGGTGGATGATTAAAAGCTTGACCTCACTGGATCCCCTCCACAACACTCACTTTTATAGGTCAGTCAAGCTTTAGTACCCATGAAACTCCCATGGCATACTTCCCATCTCTACCAAGAATCGCAAAAATGTAGAGCAGCTTCAGAACGACCGTTCTTGCACCAACAAATAGATAAGGATTTGGGCTTTTAAACAAAAGGTTCTAGTATAGGAATTTCGTTCATGGGGGACCATCCATACAACAAGAGACCATTGTTTCCCTTCTTGTTGGAACAATCCTCATGATACTTTAACTTTCCTTAAGTACCCACACTTATATACCGGGTGGAAGTCGCTTGGCTTTAGCGTGTTCTCGGTTGGGTCATTCCTTGGGGTGATTACTTTTTCCCACCAAGCAGGCCTTCTAAGGATAAAAAAAGTGAGCAAGCACATCTTTAGTTCTCTCAATCTTTGTTTACATAAACAAAGAGAGAACACACGCGATATACTCCACTCACACTAGCAAGCTTTGTTCAATTTTAAGAATCCAAATTGAAGTGTGGAGGAAATCTTTTATGCAACTTAATGTCACCAAAAAGACTTTTGATTCTCAATATTTTTGGGAAGCACGAGAGAAGCGCATACACCTTTTTAAATTAGATTACTTTGCAAAAATAATTACAAGACACAAAAGCACATGTTCATTTTAACTTCAAAACAGAAAATGAGTTCTTTTTAGGCACCAACTTTGAAGTGTGAGATCTGTTTGTTCAATTGTTAAGTCCAAAACAAAATGTAGTAAGTTCCTAAGATTTTTTTAACCCCTTTGTTTTGTTCTTTTTAAAACCCAAACGAAACTTATTTTGAGCCCTAAAACTTGAAAAGAACAAAAGCCTTAAAATGGGATTATAATTGCTCCCAAAGTGTTTAAAAACACTTGTTACAATCAAGTGATAATGCCATAGAAAGCCTTTGTGTTTGTTTTCTCCTTCCCTCTTTAATTTCCTAACTTGCAAAAGTTCTCAAAATGTTAGATGAGATTAATAAACAAGAAGATATAAGGGTTAGATGAATCATTAAGCATAAAAACCCTAAAACTTAGACCAAGTTATAATGTGATTTGACTTTAGATGTAAACTTGAAAATTTTAACTATACTAAAATTGAGAAACACCTACACCATTGCATAGCTTATGAAATTCTACCCCATTTCAAAAAAAAACTTCAAAAAAGACCTATGTATGACCAAGATATGGTCATTTTAAAACTGACTATAAAAGCACTAAAACAGAGACCCTCTACGCTAAAACAATGCTCAGATGCGCTAAAAGAGTGCTTAGATGCACTAAAGGAGTGCTCAGATGTGCTAAAGGAGCGCTCAGATGCACTAAAAGAGTGTTCAGATGCACTAAAATAGGAGGTGAATGTGTTGGAAGATGTCGCGGATGCACTATAACAGAGCATGGATGCACCAAAAGTCACCACCTATAAGCTGAAAGAAGCCACTGATGCGCTAAATTGAGATTCACGAATAGACCTATTGAAAAATAGTGAAAATGACTAAAAAGACGTGTTAAATTTGAGATTTCTACCCTCCTTCTAGCGTCAAAATATGAATGGTGATCCTAGACCTGCATAAACATGAAGAACAAACACAACATTAGTCCAATATGCAAGTTAGAAACAACATTCCCCATGAAATTCATTTGAGATATCAAGAACAAGAAAGAAACGAAAAACATGAATAAAAAATATCTAATCTTACTCAAAATAAACAAACTCTCAATCCCATGGGGGAATTGGTGCCAATTTGATGTGGAAAATGGCCCTTTCCCAATTCCTTGCAAGCTTGATGATCAATGGTGAAGATTTGATGCTCCTTGGTGAAATTTCTCCATAACCTAGCTATGAAAATATGAAAATGGATGAAAATGGATATAGATGGATTAAAATTGCTCAAAAACTTGAAGATAATAATGTTGCATGAAGTTGTGGGATCCAAAATCCAAATGAGAGCCTTCTATTTATAGAAGAGAATGATAGAGGAAGAGGAAAAATGGATGAATGTGGGATCAAACACCAACCAATGACACAATGCCACTTGTCAACATGTGAGTGGACAAAGGTGGAGCACATTTGGATGAATGTGCACATTAATGCAATTAGGTGGAAACTCAAAATTGGAGAAGTGGCATGTTGGAGGGAGATGGAAAATGAATTAAATGCCACTTGGCTCAAGAAAAGGACATGTAAGAGGCCTTTAATGCCTTGTTGGATGGACAAGTCCTTTTTGGGGGGAGATTTCAAATTTGAGGAATATTCCATCCTTTGATGCCTTTTTTAATGTAAATAGATGATTTATAAATTAATTAAATTGATTTTCATGAGAAAGTTGCAAAAGCTAGAGGATTTGAATGATTAGTGTTAGGATTAATCATGATTTGATTAATTTTAATGGAAGTTAGTTGATTTGACATTTTGATTTAGATTTTAGGATTTAAATAAATCATGATTTATTTAATCATGATTTGATTAATTTTAGGATTTAAATTATTAGTGTTAGGATTACTCATGATTTGATTAATTTTAATGGAAGTTAGTTGATTTGACATTTTGATTTAGATTTTAGGGTTTAAATAAATCAAAATGAGAGGAATATGAATTTAGACTTAATTAAATGATTTAAGCTAGAGGATTTGAATGATTAGTGTTAGGATTAATCATGATTTGATTAATTTTAATGGAAGTTAGTTGATTTGACATTTTGATTTTGATTTTAGGATTTAAATAAATCAAAATGAGAGGAATATGAATTTAGACTTAATTAAATAAATGTTGATTTATTTAATTAAAGAGGATGGTGTTATATTTAAATCAAATAAAGATTAATTTATTCAATTTAAAGGAGATGACTTTAGAGCTTAACTAAATAAAATGAATTATTTAATTAAAAGAGAGACTATAGGATTAATTAAATAAAATGATTTATTTAATTAGTAGGAGATGACTTAATCAGATAAAATTGATTTATTTAATTAAGAGGTGGAATGTGATTAATTTAATCAAATAAAGATTATTCGATTAAATGGTTAGTAAAGGAGATGATTCAGTACAAAACAATGTTAGTAAATCAGGATCAAGTGTATAGGATCAATCGGTATATTTTTCATGTCTACAGATATCATAGTTAGAGTGCTATCTATTTGGCTTGGAAGACCATGTACCATGCCTTTTGCTAACAATGTTGATGTGTAATCACTTTTTTTATGAGATAGTAGAGAATAGCAAGGTCATGTCATGAAAGGTTGATACTTGGGAGAATGTTATATCTACTTATGAAACTAGTGAGCATGGAGAAGTTCTCTTGGTTTGAGGATATGGGCCTTCAATTCTATACCTATTTTATTTTATGGTTCCTCTTATCTTATTTTAATGTATAATATCAACTAGAAGAATATTAGGATAATTTTGATACTTAATTTAAATTGTAATGTACCAATGTCAGACTTTTAAACATCTTGGAATGGGTACTTGGATACCCATCTAGGTAGTTGAGAGATATTAATATTTAATTAGTCTACTTGTAACTTATAAATATTATCTTTAATGGAATTTTTGAAGGAGGTGAATCATGATGTCAATGGTTATAAATTGATTAAGTATCTAGGCTCTTCAAAACATTTTTCTTGAGTTTCACTGCATGACCTTCTAATCTTGTTAGTCCTAATGATTGTTGATTGACCCATACAATATTTTGATTACACTATTTATAAAGGCTTAAATTTTTTTATTGGTTAAGGTTTGAAAACATTAATTCTTAAGTGGCACCACATATTTTTCATGAAACATAGTACTCTACCATTGCCCAAGTTCTACTACCATTTGTTATTTTTATTATCTTTTGTAAATACATTTTTATTAACATGATATATAGTTTACAGTTTCATGTGGATTATTTGTTATGTTAATATGCTTTAAATTGTTTGTCTCTGAGGCATAAACACTTGAACTAATCTACTAGGTGTTGTTTCATTCCAAGAATTATGAATCTATAATCTAAATATTGGTAGTGACATTTAGAAAGTGAGTGGACCAAGAGAAGCTATAATACAAATAAAATTATATCATTATGTGATATAGGAAAGTGAATCCTAGGTTTTAATTAGGATTACTAATTTTCACTCCAAAAAAATGTTGGAATTCAAATTGGAAAGGTAATTAGATTGACTTCCAACCTTGAAGGTGGGCCAATCAACCTTGGATCTGAATTATTTGGTAGTTTGAAATGTATTTTTGATGAAAATACAATGATGTAGCTAAATGACTATGAGAATACATTTTTTTGATGCAAATATAGAGAAACTAGAAACTAAAAGTCAAATTATGAGACCATATCTAGAAAGGGTAGAGTATTGTGCACTTGTGGTTCAAATATGGGCCTAATTTTCTGGGACTAAATCACCTAGTGTGACTATGTCCTTGTTGACCAATTTTAGATCTATTTTCACAGTCCTCTAGAGCCTATTAGATTCTTCTTCCTTTCGGTGATCACCGTTGAATCTTTATTAGATGCTAACTAAGTTGTTGTATCTTGCCAAGTTGTAGGGTTTGAATGCAACAATGAGCAAATGATCTTCAATCTTCCTCCAATCTTCTCAGATATGTAACCTACACATTCAAATTGAGAGGAAGGGTTGTGCTATATAGGGGCTTGCCTCATTCAAACCTTGTGTTGGTGTTTCCACCTCCACAATGGAAAAGTTGATGATAGAGAGCTTATCCTCTTGAGGGAGAGAGGATAAATGACAAGTGAATGATGAATAAACAATGGATTGCAACTTACCACCCAAATTGGATTCCTTGAAGGATCGAAGTCATACAAATCTCCTCAAGGTTTGCTTGCAAATTGGTTTGATTGCTTGGAAGAACTAAAAGGGTTAGTATAAATAAAATGATAGCATAAACATGAACAAATTCACATAAAACTTGGCATGATGCTTCAATGTTTAAATTTGGTAATAAATCTTCTCTTAAAATCTCTTGATAACAATTGCTTGATAATGACCTTGCTTCCAAAATTTCCTCTTCTTGCTAGATAGATTTCAAATGATGCAATGACTAGGTATTTATATGCAATTAATCTAATTTCAAAAAAATTAAATCTTGATAGCCAACATTTGACATTTGAAATTAAAATTAATAAAATGTTAACTCTGACATATTAAATTATGGAGGTGAAATAGGGGGACCAAGTTGCCTAGGGTGACTTAGTCCTGGCCCTATTTTGTGGGATGTAAAGTGTCGGGAGCAAAGTATTAAATATTTTCCTTGGTTTTGCAAATGGGCTTTCTTGATAAATATCAAAATGGTCCATGGAATGCATAATTTATGACATCAGATGCTCAATTAGATCCAATTACTTATGGGGTAGCAAAATATACTATGAAATTATCAAGGGTGACAATTTATAATGCTACATTTAGCCTCCACTTTAGTGAGAGTATGAACTTACGCTCAGACTCACACTAAAGTAGAAAATATATCAAGAGGGGTTCAATTATCTAAATATTAGAGAGATTGGATAATGATGAATCTAGGGGGAGACACAAGCCCCAAGATTTAAAATCCCATGGGAAACCAACATAAAGACAAGGGAACACACATTTGGAGTGAAATAAAATATGACAAATACGAAGTATACATGATGAAGACACATAACATGACATAATGAACACAAACACGATGTCAACACAATGGAAACATGATGCAAACATATAACATACAATAAACAAAAACATAAGGTTAGTACTATGATCAAAGTCATAGTATGACCTAAATATGTTAGATCCAAATGAATTTAAAGGCTATTTAATCCCCTAAGAAATTATCCCCATGAGATATTCAAAATTTCAAGGACTAAGAACTCATTAAACTAATCATGAAAAACACAAAAAATATAAGGGAAAACCTATTCTAAGACCTCGAATCTTATTCCATTAGGGGAGTGGTGTTGCATTGATGTGGAATGGTGAGCCTTTCCCAATCCCTTGGATAATATGAGTTGTTCCAATCAATTTTATCGAAGAAAACTGATGAAACTGATGAGATATGAATGAAAAATAGTAAAAAACTAGTTTAACATGGTCAAGATGAGTGCTAAATGCTAAAAATTATTGATGGGGATGAATGCAATTTATGCTAAATGGAAACAAAATTCAAAGATGCAAGCAATGGATACAAACTAAACTAACATGGAAGCCATTAATGGATGCTTAAGCTAATATAAATAAAGATCAATATAAAATTCTAACAAATGCTCAATATGGATGCAAGTGAGTATGAATTTCAACAACATAACTTTTCTATCAAAAGATGAATCCATATATTTCTCTCCAAATACTGATGTATTTATAGGAAAGAAAATGAAGAATCAATGGTCAAGTTGACAAAGATCAATCGATGGTCAATAATGAAAGAAGGGTGAAACATGGATCAAGGATTCTCATCAATGGATGAGAATCAAAGATCACATGGATCATGGAAAGTATCAAAGGTTGAGAATGATTCAAACAAACACACTTTGTAATAACTTTCAAAGTTTGCTTGAAAACAATCATTCCCTTTTTGGAGCCAAATAGGAGAATATTCCTTTGGAATATTCTCTATGCAAGTGGATGGGTGAGAAAATTAGCAATTTAGTAATTAAAACTAAATTTTAATGTGCAAGATGAGGAATTAAAGGATATCCATTAAATAATTAACTTATTTAATGAAAAGGAGTGTAAATAACACTTAATTAAATAATTTAGGATTATTTAATTAAGTGAGAGGACTTAGGGTTTAAATTAAATAATTTGATTTATTCAATTAAACAAGGTGAAATTTTAGTGTGAGAAGGGGTGAATTAACCTAATTAGATCAATTAGATTAATAGTCAAAAATGATGCATTTAATTAAATAACTAGGGATATTTAATCAAACAAGCAAAAAGAAGATGGATTTCAGGATGAAATGATGTTAATATATCGGATTCAAATGTGTAATACCATTCAATACATTTTTAATTGTCTACATTTTTTCCCTCTTTGAAGTGAGGTACCTGTTACATTGGTTCAAAGACTGACGCTTTTTCGAATTAAAATTGCTGCTCAAATCAAAAGTTTTAAAAAAAATTGATTTTTTTGCATGCCCCACTATTGCCCCAGTGGAAGGAATTTAGTTGGTACCCTGCCCCCTCAAGAGATCGGGTGAAAATGTTGAATTTTGGATCGAACTCTCAATAAAGGTGAAATATTGATTCATGTGTCAAAAAAGGCTCTGAGATGCGAAAACAAGCACAGAAATGCAAAAAATGATACAAAATATGTCCGATGGTTCAAAAATTGGATAAAATGGCTCAAAACCATAGCTTTCCTTCTCAAATTAGGGCAAAAAAACCCTAATTTTAGGCATAAATATGTGCTAAAGGGTAACTTGCAGTTCATTTGTGCATTCACACTCTTGAGATTTTTTACATTTTGAGCTCTAACCTACTGACAAAATGGCACACCATGTGCTTCCAGACACATCACCAACTGAGTTTGAGAGTATCAACAGCCTCCATGTGTAGGACCATCGATACGCAAATCAAAACTTTCCTTGTACTTTAATTTTTCATGCATTTATTAGGCATCAAAGCTAAGGTAGTTTAGGTGTCGCTATATTACAACACTTTTAGGAATTTCGGCTATGATTGTGCTAATTATGGCGATGCCATTGTAAATAGCAACACTTAGCATGATTTATAATTAGGGTTTTAAATGAAATATAGTGATGTGAATGCACTTGGTGACGCTAGGCATGATTTGATTTGGGTGACGCCGAGAATTATGGTGACACCATTATATTGGGAAACACTTCCTTGGATTTGAAAAGGGGCATCGCTATTTGGAAAAATAAGTATAGCGATGCCATTGTAAACAGCAATGGATTTGTCAATTAGGGGTGCAAAAGCCTTGAACTTTTTTTATTTTAGCAAAAAAATTAGCATTGTGTGCTTCGTGGATGTAGGAGGTTGTCTAGCCATTGATGTCGTGTGAGCACCAGCTCAAATTGCTGGAGGAGTTGGATGATTTGGATCTCATTCAACAAGAGCACCTTGGGGAGATCGAGCTCTACTTTATTGCGTATATTCCCATGGTGAGGACACACTTAGTGATGATGGCAGCATTGTGCAAGCGGTGGCTTAGTGAGACCTCATCCTTCAACCTCCCCACTAGCGAGGTGACAATTACCTTAGAGGATGTGTGGTGGATACTATGACTTTCGATTCATAGGGACTGAGTAATCTATGACATAGATGTTGGGTATGACACCTGTCATGAGGTTCTTCATCAGGACATTGTTGTCCTGGCAAACTCACAGATCAATTTAGAGATGTATAGAGGGTGCTCGTCGATATTTAGATTAATAATTGGCACATTGATCTCTGGGGTTTTTGCTTCAGATAGGTGAGGCAAAGGATACAATCCTGGCTAGGGACTGCATGGCATCGAATGATCTATAGGTGGACGCTCTTTGTGTGGGGCCTGTAAGCGTAGGAATGAGTTAAACAATCTAAAATGCATCTACACTTCTAAATAAGACATTGTATCTAAGATTCAAGAAAATTATGCTAATTTAAACACAGGAACCTCTGAAGCTGTCCTATTGCTCTCTAACTCTAAAGATCTCTCTAATCTACTTTTCTCTCAAATTTTAGAAGCTAATTAGATTATTGAAATGACACTTAGAGAATGAGAATTAAACTAATTCTATTCCTATATGATTTAATAATGCAACTAAAATGATTCTACAGCAAAGCTTCTGAGAAAGAAACTACTGTAAACAGCCATAATTAATGAATTAGAATGCTTGATGAACATTTGATGGATGTTGGATGAATGTTGGATGCTTGAATGCTTGGAAAACCTGCAGAGTAAAATTGCACAAGTTAGGATCCATTTCCTGTAGCCAAAGACCTGTATTTATAGCTTTCACGGCAGCACATTTGCATAGGGGTACGAGATAAAAGGCTGGGATTCAATCTAGAGAATTGAATGGCATGGGATGAGAAGATGGAGCTGACCATGGAGGATTGTTCCTCCCCATGAAAACACCAGGAAAGATGAGAGGGAAGGTGGTTGGAAGAAGATTGGGAGGATTTCCTGCAGGTTTGTCCCTGAAGCTCTTCCCATGAATGACAGTAGAATTAATTAGATTTTGAAAATTTAATTTTATTGGTGAGTGATAAAAGGAGTATGATTTATGCATAAATTTAAATATTTTTAATTTATTTAAATTTAGCAAAAGAGGAATAAATAATTTAATAAAAAAAACTATAGAATTTGTTTATTAAATTAAAATAAAAGGAATATGATAATTAAATAAAAGATTTTAGGATATCTTTATTTAATTAAGAAGAAATGTGATTAGGTAATTAAATAACACAAATTATTTAAGTTGTGTATTTAATTTAAGATAGAAGTATAAAAGAACTAATAATAATAATAATTAAATAAAACAAAGTTTTTAATTTTGTTTATTTAATTAAGAGAGAAATAATATGATAAAAATGATAATAATTAAATAAAACAAAGTTTTTAATTTTGTGTATTTAATTAAGAGAAATAGAAGAATTAATAATGAACTTAATATAAATAAATATATCTATTTATTTACTAAGTAGATGAATTTAAGATTAATTAATCAAATAAGTCGTATTTAATTAATTAGATTCTCCAGACCATTTTTAGGTGTCTACATTTTGCCCCTCTTTGAAGTGATGTGTTTACGCATTGCTTCAAAGAATGATTTTGCCTCAGCTGCCAGTATTGACGAGAAGTTTAAAATATGCCCCTGATTTTCCCTAGATGTTGAATTTTGAAATGATAGCAATATATGCCCCCACGGGAGATAAATTGATGAATTTTGAATTTTTATGATTTTTCTGAATTTTTATGATGATTTGATGATTTGATGATGATTTGATGAAGAAACAATTTATCTCTCGATAAAGAAATACTGATTCCTCCAGTTGATTATGATGATGATTGATGATCCTGATAGCTTAGAAGATTATTGATCTCATGATAGGTGAGATTCAATGATTGATTGATGATTGACCTCATGATAGGAGAGGATCAATGATTGATTGATAATTGACCTCATGATAGGCGAGGATCAATGATAGATGCTCACAAGATTTGATCAAAGTCTCATCAGAGCCGATTTAGATTTGATTAGGCAATGTGGTTTGACTTCTTTGATTGATATGATATGCCCCAGTATAGGAGTGATTAATGTACTGAGACTTGATGATGCAAAATGATGAATAGGCTAGGAGATGGGATGAGGAAGAGATAATGGAAGGAGAAGATGAAAAGTAAGAACAAATGAATTCAAGGATAAACGTGATGTTTCCCCAGTCAAGTTGCAAGCCAAGATTGATTGATGATGATGATGATAAGAGTGTTGTTGATGAGGGAAGGATACATCCGAAACAACACAAAAGGATAGGGAAGGATACATCCCGATGATGATGATAATGATTGGATAAAGGCCTGTAACAAGGTTGGGAACAAAACCAAGGATGCAATTAAATGATTTGTGCTAGACTTAATAGATTAAGATTGGATGGAATTTGAGATGATTGAAATGAAAGAAAATGATTCAAAAAGAGGTGATTAGGAAAACAATTATATATTATCCTAAGAATTATTGAAGAGATAGTGATATGATGAGGAGAGGGCATACATGTAGCTTTTGAGATTGAAATTGGTAGCTTTGAAACAATCTATAAATGCATATGCAAGACTAATATGGATGCAATCTATTTTATCATGCAAATCTATTTTACCATGCAAATCTAAGTGTCATTTCAACAATCTTTTGATTTTTCTTTGTATCATCACTGAGCTTTAAAAATGTTGAAAGCGAATACAAGCATCAATGATACAATATAAGTCCATGATGACCTGAGTATTTCTTTCATGATATTTGATATTGCAAGCGAATACAAGCATCAAGGTATAATTGAACCTGAGATGACCTGAGCATTTCTTGCATAAACAGACAAGAATTAATCATTTTCTTAAGTGAATCGGAATGTCATCCATGATACTTGGTAGAGCACTTCCCGCGACAATTCACAAAATAATAATGACTAACTCACAAACAGCAAACAAAGAAAAGTATCATTCTCCTTCCTTGCTTCTCTATTTTAATACATCATCGAGTAGCTCCAAAGAAATGATAAGCAAATGATAAAATGAAAAGTACAACAATTCAAATTCTACTTAATGTATTTTCAAATCATTATTCAGATTAGATCATCAATGTTGAAATGTGTGTGCTGATGTTTGCATGATATTCTCAGACGTTTGACCAAAGAACTAACCTAAAGACCTATCCTAGGGGCCTCGGGGACTGATCAAAGATTAGTCTTGCCTACGTTATACACGCAGAGACCACGTAGTTCGACTGACATAAACTCTATTTTTGTGTTTTGCGATTTTATGAATTTTTTTTTTTTTTATTTTTATTTTCTTGGATTTTCTAATGTTTTTGGATTTTTGACGAATTTTCTGATGTTTTTGGTTTTTTTGATGGATTTTTTGATGTTTTTAGGATCTTTGACAGATTTTTAAATTTTTTGGATTTTCAAGATATTTGATTTGGAATGAGATGGTATGACCGATTGAAGGAACAAGATGAACCACAATAGAGATAATGCAACCATGGATAAATGATAGATCAAAATGAAAGTCACTGCAAAACATGTCACACAAGCAACATATCTCTTGTTGAAAGATGACAATAGTTGATTGATTAATATGTCAAGAATGATTGATTCCATAAGGCATGATGATGATAAGTACTTAGGATTACTGATATCCTCTAAGTACAAAAAGATTGATGATTGTTGACGATTGATTGACAAAAGATATGAGGATTGGATAATGTTTTACAGCTAGGCTCAAATATGATTTGCATGATAAGATTCAAGGTTGCAAAGGGACATGATGACATGGATTTTGATAAGCTAAGAGATATGGAATGGAAGAATGCAAGGATAACAAGAATGAATGGTGATGATCAAAATCAACTAGACAAGATATATACACAAGGACCAAGTGCTTTGCCCCCATTCTTCATCTAAACCAAGGATGAAAAGAAAGGATGTATCTAGTAAGAATGATGGAATATGGATGAGATAAAAGATATGGTATGAAAGATATGGATAAAGCATATAGGATAAGCATATATGATGTTCAAGAAGATTCTTAACCTTATCAAGATCAAAAGTGGAAATGTAAGGAATGCGCGTAGAAAGGATAACGACCATGAATGATAAGATGGATGAGACTTGCCCCTAAGTATAGAGTGCAAGAGGAATATGGAAGATAGGATATGGATGATAGGGAGATGGAGGAAGGACTTTAACATTGAGTTTCACAACCAATTATCCCTTTAATTAACCATGTCAATGGGGATTAGACTCATAAATGTTGGTAGATTAATGGTATGATGGAAGAGACTAAGGATTTATGCAAAGGTTTTGATTAAAGGGGAATGATGGGGGATGAATGTTGGATAATGGATAGATGGAAAGGATGACAAGCTCAACATTGGCACACACCTTGAAGGATGGTGGAGTGATGTAGGAAGAATGGATTTGGAAAGTCATAGGTTATTATATGGAAGATTGGAGGAAGCTTCTGGATAAGAAAATTTGGATGCCAATTTTGATTTTATTGCTTCTATGAGATTTTTAGGAATCCACATGATTTTTGACTTTGATATTTGCTTAGTGGGCCTTTGTGGCCTTGAAAATTTTTCATTTATGGACCTTTGTGGTCTTTGAAAATTTCCTTTTTTCTTTGATGGACCTTTGTGGCCTTTTGAATTTTTCTTTTGATTTATGGACCTTTGTGGTCTTTGAAATTTTCCTTTTTGCTTTGATGGGCCTTTGTGGCCTTTTGAATTTTTCCTTTGATTTTGGATCAAGTTTTCTTTTATTTTTGCATGTCTCTTCAAGGAGACATGTTGATCCTTTGATACATGTGGATTTTGATATAGAAGCTTCTGATATTTGGCACCCAAATTGCTTCCAAGAGCAATGGGAGGGGTGGATTGAGATGAATGGTATGGAGGTATTATGGATGAGTTAATGTGGGTAGAATTTTGAAAGGGCATCAAGGATGTGTGCCTTTGTTGTTCTTGAGGAATAGGATATGGACCTAGGATAGATGGAAATTTTGATGGACAAGGGTGAGGACCTAGGATAGATGGAAGGTTTGATGGACTAAGATGAGAACCTATGATAGATGGTAGGTTTGATGGACTAGAACACTTAGGTATATAACCAAGGCCATGGTGATATGGGTGTTTTTGAATAAAAAGGGGTTCTAGGATACCTTGTTCATGAATGCCTAATCCTTTGCCTTTGTATTTCATATTTTGACACATCTGTTTGCCAATGGGATATGTATTGTTTGTGAAACAAGATGCAAGTCCATTTTGGGGAGGATATGATATGGATGAGAGATTAGATGTTGGAAGTAAACTAGAATGGATAAAGGTGGAGGATCCAAATTTATAGGTATGGGGTTCATGGATAGCTTGAATAGGTGTGATAGGCTCCTGACATGGGGATGATGGGATATTTTGATCTTGACTTGGAAAAGGATCATGAGGTGGTATGAAAGACATATCTTGATCATGAGAAGGATAAACATCTTCATGGGATGAAAGGGCATCCTTGAATGGAAGCATATCTTGATCTTGATGAGGAAGGGAATCATGAGATTTTGTAGAAAGCATGTCTTGATCGTCAATTGGTAAGAAATCATTAGATAGGATGGAAGAACTATCATGATCTTGTGATGCAATAGAATCATGATATGGTATGGATTGATTAGATGATGTGGAAAAAGAACTTGGAAGGATACTTGTCTCTTGAGATGGATGTGAATTATTTTGGATGAAAAGTGAAAGGAGGGGATCATCATAAGATTCTTGAGAAATGGGATCTTGATCAAAGATGGGAAGACTTTGTGAGATTGTGGAATCATTGGATGGAGTGGAAAGAATATTTTGATCTTGATGTGTAGGGGAGTCTATGCTAGCATGCTTTGGAGTGAGAGTTTGACATGAATCATTGGATGTAGAAGATATGATAGAAGAGGATGATTGGATGGAATTGTTAACTTGAGTGAAAGAATCTTGAGGTTCATTTTGGCTTATGGTGGATGGAGATAAATGCATGACATGATAAGATTGTTCAATATCATTTGTATTTGAGGACTGAGATTTTGGCTTATTGAAATTTTGGAAAAATTCAAAGATATTGAACTTGGATGATGGAGTTGTTGGTGAAGAAGGTCTCATGTTCATTGTTTGGTCAAGAGGATATGGGTAGATGTTTGGCATTAGATATCTCTTTGTGGTTGTTTCCCAGATTTGTTGTTGAAGGTTCTTTAGTTGATAAGCTAAAGCATTCAATTGATCCTCCTCTATTTCAGCCATGGTGGTTTGTGTTCTTTTTGAGATGATCTTATCTGTTTTAATGACAAGAAAACATAGCAAGAAAAAATAGAACTGTTGTTGATTAAATCCTAAATTCTTAAACAAAGAGTGTATGTTCAAGAACCAAACATGGTTCTTCTTGATTTTCACTGGTTTATAACAGATAAGACAATTCAAATAGACTCACTCCTAGAGACAAAAGGTCATCGTTATATACTCGAATGGCCCACAGCTTGGAATTGCGTCGACTCACACAGCCATGTCACCCCCTAGAGGGCGCCCGTGTTTTTGTCTTTTCCAAGTGCATACTCAGAGTGACGAAAGTGGATACCGGATCCCCTGAGCAAACAGTCCTTGGAAATTATATGGTGAGTGCTTGAGGGTAGATTCTTCCCTGCCCCTGCACCGCCGAGTATTACAATGTTCGGGAACTGACAAGTGTGCTTCTATTTCTAGGTTCTTAGATAAGGTTTACGTTCAGAGCGGCAAATGGATAAACTCCCTCAAGAGACCTCCCAATCTTTAGAACAAAGATTTTGGGGATGGTTATCCTGCACACTTCTGTTGAAAGAGGGTTTCCCCAAATTCACATAAATTTTAAAGTGGGTTGGAATGCCATGGCTTTTGGCTATCCCCACTCAGGTCGTTCCCGTAGGGTGAGTACTTTTTCCCACTACGGCAGGCCTGTCTAAAGGTTTTAATGAAAGCTTGAAAATGCGCAAAGTAAAAGTGAGTTTGGTATTCTGATGCACCTAGTCAAGGGGAGAGCATAAACCTATCACCCAATCACAGCAAAGAAGTTGTTCACTTTTTAAAACCCAAAAGACAAATTATCTAATGTATATGGAGATATTGCTCCATAAAAAGCATGATGTTTAATTTTAATCCCACAAGAAATAATGAAGTTTCTATCTTAGGATTGATAAATTTTAACCCGTTTTCTATCCTAGGATTGATAAATTTTAAACAAAAAGAGATTAAAGAACAAAATCTGGCCGCGGATGCGTCGGATCCAGATAAAAAGATACATTTTTATCGATGCTATTTGGTCCTAAAGCAGGAATGAAACAAAATATATGATGGGTTATTTTCCCATGAGTGTTCGAAAACACTATTACAATGAATATCAAATGCTCTTTCTTTCACTTCAATGCTCCATTTTCTTCTTAAAACCTATGTAAATGCTCCAAATGTTAGATGAGATCAATAAATAAGAAGATATAAGGGTTAGATGAATGATTAAGCAAGAAAACCCTAAACCTTAGACCAAGTTACAATGTGATTTGAACTTAAATGTAAAATTGAAAATTTTAACTCTACAAAAAGTGATAAATACCCATACCATTGCATAGCTTATGAAATTCTACCCCATTTCAAAAAAAAAGCATCGAAAAAGACATTCGTATGATCAAGATATGGCCATTTTAAGATTGACTATCAAAACACTAAATCTGAGGCGCTAAAACAGAGCCCTGAGGTGCTAAAACAGAGCTCAGAGGTGCTAAAACAGAGCCCCGAGGCGCTACAGAATTGTGTTGAGGTGCTAAAACAGTCAATTGAGGCGCTAAAACAGTTGTGCGGTGCGCTAAAGGATCCAGCCGGCACACTATAAAAAACCATGGTTCCGCTAAAACAAACACCAAAATAGAAGCGTAGGAATGAGTTAAACAATCTAAAATGCATCTACACTTTTAAATAAGACATTGTATCTAAGATTCAAGAAAATTATGCTAATTTAAACACAGGAACCTGTAAAGCTGTCATATTGCTCTCTAACTCTAAAGATTTCTCTAATCTACTTTGCTCTCAGATTTTGAAAGCTAATTAGATTATTGAAATGACACTTAGAGAATGAGAATTAAACTAATTATATTCCTATATGATTTAATAATGCAACTAAAATGATTCTACAGCAAAGCTTCTGAGAAAGAAACTACTGTAAACAGCCATAATTAATGAATTAGAATGTTTGATGAACATTTGATGGATGCTGGATGAATGCTGGATGCTTGAATGCTTGAAAAACCTGCAGAGTAAAATTGCACAAGTTAGGATCCATTTCCTGTAGCCAAAGACCTGTATTTATAGATTTCACGGCAGCACATTTGCATAGGGGTACGGGATAAAAGGCTGGGATTCAATCTAGAGAATTGAATGGCATGGGATGAGAAGATGGAGCTGACCATGGAGGATTGTTCCTCCCCATGAAAACACCAAGCAAGATGAGAGGGAAGGTGGTTGGAAGAAGATTGGGAGGATTTCCTACAGGTTTGTCCCTGAAGCTCTTCCCGTGAATGACAGTAGAATTAATTAGATTTTGAAAATTTAATTTTATTGGTGAGTGATAAAAGGAATATGATTTATGCATAAATTTAAATATTTTTAATTTATTTAAATTTAGCAAAAGAGGAATAAATAATTTAATAAAACAAACTATAGAATTTGTTTATTAAATTAAAATAAAAGGAATATGATAATTAAATAAAAGATTTTAGGATATTTTATTTAATTAAGAAGAAATGTGATTAGGTAATTAAATAACACAAATTATTTAAGTTGTGTATTTAATTTAAAATAGAAGTATAAAAGAAGTAATAATAATAATAATTAAATAAAACAAAGTTTTTAATTTTGTTTATTTAATTAAGAGAGAAATAATATGATAAAAATGATAATAATTAAATAAAACAAAGTTTTTAATTTTGTTTATTTAATTAAGAGAAATAGAAGAATCAATAATGAACTTAATATAAATAAATATATCTATTTATTTACTAAGTAGATGAATTTAAGATTAATTAATCAAATAAGTCGTATTTAATTAATTAGATTCTCTAGACCATTTTAGGTGTCTACAGGGCCTAGTCAAATTGGTCTCACTTTACCATGACATGCATTAATTCATATATTGCCAGGGCAAAGGCATCGGAGTAGGTGTTACATTGCTCCACATTTGGGCCTGGAGCATATAGTTGTGCTTCGACCAATAGTCCATATGGAAGATGTGGACCCAAACAAGCCTGTGGTCTTCAGATACAAGGGCCAAATTACACTTCAACACATAGGTCAGCTAGGAATTCTATATTGGTGGTGGGCCATTGATGATATGATAGTATTTAGATGGTGGTTGTGGCTACAAATGCTTGTGTGGTACGATGATCACCAGCAGTCGTTCTATGCTCGATAGACCCGATATATGCAGGACTGGTGAGCACATGATGATAGAGAGATATCTGCTAGATAGAGTGGCACGATAGTTTGACGAGGTGCAGAATGCTCTTGGAGATCAGTATACAAGTATTTTTGTGAGAACCATCAAGGAGGTTACATGGGGTTCCCAGTTGATCCAAAAGTGTTGATTGATGAGTTTCGACAGCTTGTGGCCAGGCCATGGATATATGACTAGGGACAAGCAGATGCATGGATGATGTCATCCTATAATGCATGGTTTGTGCCTCCACTTTGATTCATAGATCCGACAGGGGTACTCCCACAAGGGAGACCCAGAGGTTGAGGGACAGGCCGAGGTAGAGGACAGGACCAGCAGCAAGATCAGGGTCAGTAGGACTATCCTATTGGACAGGGTTAGGGGTAAGGGGATAGGATAAGAAGGTAGTGGGACAAGTCCCATAGCAGCCACCACCGGGGCTAGACCCTTGGGATGCATAGATTCAGGCTCTCATGGCAGAGAGAGACCAATTAAGGTAACAAGTATAAACATTGATTAGGGATCGAGACCATGAGCATCAACTCTTATAGGATTAGGATATTCAACTAGCTGAGGAGACTAGCAGGAGGTGACAACTAGAGGCTATCATAGTGGTTGCCCAAGGGCAGACAGTGGCAACATCGATGTATTGGGAGGCAGTTACAAAGGCCACCTACTATCAGACTTTGTATTATCGAGATGTTTGCCCAGCCTACAGGTAGCTTAATTTTTCACATAGGATCCAGGTACAACCGATTGTGTCAAGTGGGAAACCCTCAGTCAGGTAGTCAGGTGAGTCAAGTCACAGGCAAGATCAATCACAGCACGGTGACAGGGGAAACAGGGGATAGATCTTGCCCCATTTTGTAGACATATATATTTTGATACATAGCTTGATCTTATACATGTATATACATTCATAGGCTCCTTTTTTATAGCCTCTTGTATATGTATTGTTGATTATATTTACACACATTGATTCTGATATTTGTACCATGACAATCATTTTTGAGATATATATATATGAGATGGCCCGATGCAAATTTATGATGTGATGCATTGATGATATGTGATGTGATGTTTTATTTATTTCATTTTATGATATGTATGGATGCAGTGGATGCAAATGTTTATGTTATGGATTCACTTCTTTATTTATGTTTATGTGATATGTGATGATCTATGATTCAATGTTCATGATATGCAATGTATGATATGGATGCAATGTCGTGGATGTTTTCTTCTCTTTTTTAGTATTTGTCTATGACATGTTATGAGATGGATATGCTTTTTTGTTTCATGTTTCCCCTACAATGATGTCATTCTTGATGTTATGCATATGATATGATATGATATGATTATGCAAGATGTATGTATGCTAATGCTTTGTGGATGCAGGGCGAATGCATTATGATTTTGGTTGACTGTCATGATACCATGCTCACGTGGAAAGAAGATAGAAGAATAAGACAAATGTTTTGACCATTTATTTTGAGATTTATTTAGAATTCCAACAAGTCAATGAGTTGTCAAGACTTTATTAGATTATGGTGATGAGATGGATCATTTGCTCATATCTAGGATTGGGACTCTTTGTCATTCTTTATTTTTGATATAACACATAGACATGATGCATCATGGTATTGATAACCAAGATGGGGTTGTATCTAGTGTAATGGAATTTAACTCTCAAACCAAAGCATATGAAATAGTCAACAATCTACTCCAAATGACCTCCCTACACACAACTAAGCAAGTATGCACTAAGATTATTTTACAAGAATACCCTACAAGCACAACAAACGAAAGATAATGATCGATGCCCCATTCCTTTCTCCCTAAATCGTTAAGACATCATCAAGAGGTAATGGCTCAATAAGATAAATCATAAGAAAAGACCACAAACAAAAAATCAACATTATCTATATCTCTTGCTAATGTAACATAGCTAAGGTGATTTCTGATGTTGATGTCCATTGTAGGAAGGATGGTTTTGGATTTTCTAGGATTTTTCAATGTTTTTGGTATTTTGAAAATGTTTTGAGACTATTTTTGGTCTTTTTTGAATATTTATGTGAATGGTTTTGGTTTTCAATTATTTGAGGCTATTTAGGGTTTTTCAATTTTTAAATGTTTTTGGTGTTTTCTAATTTTTCAAATGTTTTTGGGTTTTCTAAGATTTTTACCAAGAACCTAACCTAAAAGACTATCCTAGGAGCCTCGAGGGCTTATCAAATATGAGCCTTGCCTACGTTATACAAGCAAAAACCACGCATTTTGACTGACTTTGACTAGTTTATTGATGAGATATGAACACTTGATGGATTATCAGTTTATTATGATGGACTCCTAAAGGACTGACCAGGGTGTCTCGGGAGCAAATCAATGATGGCCTTGCCTACGTTCAAGCTCAGAGACAACATAGTTCGCCATGGTGTTGTTTTTGGATTTTTTATGTTTTGACCTTTTTAGGGATTTTCGATGTGTTTTTGGATGTTTTTGGATTTTTCATTTACAATTTTTTAATTTTTTTAGATTTTGGCTATACAGGATTTTGATTTTTTGGATTTTTTGGATTTTTCAAGTATTTTTTGGATTTTTTTATGAGGTTTTATGAATGTTTTTGGTATTTTTGATCAGATTTCAAATAACCTTAAGATATACAAGAACCCAATGTGATGTAACCATAATGAATTTCCCCCAAGTGATGTGATAGACTACCTCGATATAGGCAGGACAAACTGACCTTAAGAATGTGCCAAGTAGTACTAAGGGGAATATGATACTTTACAATATCAAGCTATGATATGGACGCAAATGGGTGATGGAATAAATAAGATGAATGATGTGATGCGATGGATGGATGCAAAGCAATAATAAGCTAAAGATCCAAAGATAGATGGAGGTGCTTATTTATGCAAGGTGCCTGATTGCCAAGTTTTCACCAAGGTACTTTCCCAAAGCACCACCAAAGTGGTTTACACTAGAGGACAATTTTTTTCTTTACTATTTTCAATCCTTTTTTCTTATTTTTTTGGATTTTTATCATTTTTATTTTTTTTTGTGTTTTTTAGATTCACACCCTTCAAGCCTAGACATAAAACTTTTTGATATGGAGACTATTGATTGGATCCTACAAGGGTTCTTCTTCAGGCATTGATAATTGGTAAGCTCCCGATCCATAGCTCGTTGTAACAAAAAATGGTCCCAACCAATTAGGCTCAAACTTTCCTCTACTATGCTAATCTGGGACATTCTTCTAATTCTATTTAAGGACAAGATACCCTTCCTGGAAAGACCGACTCTTGATTCTTCTTGTTATAGCTCCATTTTAGTTGGTTTTGGTATGCTTGTAAATAATTTAGGGCATCAAGATGATGCTCATCTAGGAATTCTAACTCATTCAACTGAGATACCCTATATACTTCATCAATAATCAGATTCTGCAATGACACTCATAGTGAGGGAAGCTCAACCTCAGTAGGTAGGATGGCTTCTAATCCGTAGACCAAGGAGAAAGGGGTTGCATCTGTTGATGTGTGGATGCTAGTTATATACTCCTATAGGGTGAGATTTAACTTAAAATGCTAGTCACGACCAGCTTCATTGACCGTCTTCTTTAGGATTTTTAGAATGGTCTTGTTTGTAGCCTCAGCTTGACTGTTGCCCTGGGGGTAATACAGGGTAGAGAACCAATGTTGGATGTTCAATCATTGGCGTATCTCTTTTACATCCTGATTCTTAAAGGGTGTTTCATTATCTAAGATAAGGGCTTGTGGAACACCATAGCGGTAGATAAGGTAATTCAGGATAAACTTGGAGATTTTCTTCCCTGCTATATAAGTCATAGGAATGGCTTCAACCCACTTGGTAAAGTATTTAATGGTCATGATGATGAATTTTTGGCCATTAGATGAGGTGGGGGTAATCTTTCCTATGATTTCAAGCCCCCACTACAAGAAAGGCCAAGGTGTGACCATTGGTTGTAACTCCTAAGCTAGAGCATGGATTAGATCTCCATGTTGTTGACATTGGATGCATTTATGCACATACTAATGAGATTCTCTTTTCATGGTTGGCTAGTAATACCCTGTCCTCAACAGTTTATAAGGTTATTCCACTAGAATTGGAACTGCAAATGCCTCCATGTACTTTTGTTAAGGTGTTCAAGACTTCCTCTTGGTTGAGACATTGTATTAATGTCCCCTTGATGCTTCTACGATATAGGGTATCACCTAAGATAACGAATCAAGATGCCTTTTTAACGAAGGTATTCTTTAGGTTAGAGGTGATATCGGATGGAAGGGTACCTCTACTAAGATGGGTGAATATATCATGATACCATGGGGATCCAAGACCAACAATTACACACACAAATTTAGATTCAGGAATTTCAAAATCCGGTACAAGAAGTTGTTCTACCAAGAATTTGCATTGAAGGACATTGTGTGGCATGTCTAACAAAGACCCAATTGTCACCATGGCATCTACTGCTTGATTGTTCACACAAGGTATCTACTCAAAGGTTATATCAATGAAGTCCTTAATAATCTCTACCATCTTCTTATAAGGAGTGAGTTTATCATCCTTGGTTTGGTAGTTGTCATTGACTTGGTTAACAATTAGTTGTGAGTCTCCATAGAATTTTAACTCTTGTATCTGTCATTGGACCGCTATTCTCAGACCTGTTATTAGAGCTTCATACTTAGCAATATTGTTGGTACATGGAAATGATAACCGGTATGACTGGAATATAGTCACCTTGAGGGTTGATAAAGAGAATGTTCCCCCCTAATCCATGTTGGGTAAATGATCCATCAAAGTACATTTTCCATTGATCTATTGCATTCAGAAGAAACACCAATTCATCAGGAAATTTAGATATCAAAGGATTCTCTGCATAAATGGGTGCTCCTGCTAGTTTCTTTGCCATCACTTGTCCTTTGATAGCCTTTCGTTCCACATACTCTATGTCAATTTTTTTCAAGATCATTATCCATTTGGCCATTTGCCAGTGAGAGTTGCTTTAGATAAGAGATATTTCAATGGGTCAATCTTAGCAATAAGCTTCATTTGGTGTGAAAGCATGTAATGTCTGAATTTTTGTGAAGAAAAGACCATTTATAAGCATGCCTTCTCAATGGATGAGTAATTCATTTCATACCCTACCAAGGTCCTGTTGATGTAATAGATGGCTCTTTCCTTTCTCGTTTCATCGTGTTGGGCTAGAAGAGCAACTATTGTAGCTGATGTCACTGAGATGTATAAGATCAATGGCTTGTTTTGTATTAGTGGCATGAGAACTACAGGTGAAAAAAAGAATTCCTTGATCTGATGAAAGGATTTATCACACTTCTCATCCAACGTATATGTTATTCCCTTATGGAGAAGGTGTGAGAAATGATGGATCTTGTCTGATAGTTGAGCTATGAATCTCCTAATGGATTGTAAACTTCCTTGTATCCCTCTCATCTATTTCAATGTTTGTGGTGGATCCATGTCTAATATTTCTTTCACCTTTGTTGGATCTATCTCTATCCCTCTTTGTGACACAATGTAACCAAGAAGCTTGGCTGATGTAACCCCAAAGAAACACTTTTTTGGATTCAGTCTTATCTTATATTCTTCGATCATGTCAATGATTTGTCCCAATACCTCTATGTCCTCATTTCTTTTCTTTGATTTGGCCAAAATATTTTCCACATAATCTTCAACTATTTTATGGATCATATCATGAAAGATTAGGGTATCTACCTTTGATAGGTTTATTTCACGTTCTTTAGCCCAAATGGCAACATGTTCCAACAATATGCTCCCCATGGACAAGTGAATGTAGTTTTATGTTGATCCTCCTTGGAGATCATGATTTGGTTATATCCTAAAAATCTATCCATGAGTGATAGCACTTCATGTCCTGTGGTTAGATCGACAATGATGTCGATGTTGGGAAGAGGGAAATCATCCTTTGGACATGCTTTATTCAAGTCTCTAAAATATGTGCATATTCTGATGCCCCCAATGGGTTTAGGGACTAGTACTAGGTTGGAAACCCACTTAGGATAGTCAATTGGTTGGATAAATCCAACGTCAAGAAGCTTTTGTAGCTCTAGTTTAACTAATAATGCAATTTGGGGGTGCATCTTTCTTAATTTCTATTTGATTGGTTTGGCTTCAAGATAGACTGCTAAATGATGTACAACCACTTCAGGATTGAGCCCTAGCATATCTGTGTATGACCATGCAAAGTTTTCTCTTCTTTCTTTCAGGAATACTGCTAAATTCTCTTGGTCTTCATCAAACAATGATTCAGCATAAAAAGTTATCTTAGGTGCCTCTTTTGTTCCTACATTCACTAGGCTAGCCTTCTATGCTAGTATTTCTGATTTTTTTGGATGCATTGTACTAAGGGGGAGATTGAATCCCTCATCCTTGGGTGTCTCAGAGAGGTTTTCATCTTCGGATTGATGAGGTAAAAATAACCTCATCAATATAATGGGCTCAATATGTAAATCTAAACCTTTTAGCCTTAATAACCTTCCCCATTGATTACCTTTAGGAAAAATAAGTGCTCTCTTTCTATGAATAAGCATAAAAACTTTATTTCTTGGAGTTGATCGAATTAAACTAACTTATGTTGATTTAATGGTTTAGTCTTGAGTATTTCATAGGTCAACTCCACTTCCAATCACCATTCTAGTCAAAAGGGAAATGAATGTGGATCTTCATACTTTTGAAAACTTTATGGCTCATGCGAGCCTCTTTAATATTGTATATCATGGGCTTTAAAGTCCCTTTTCTATTGGCAATCTATTAAAAGACTCTATCGACTGAAAAATAGGATTTTTGTTAGTCGTTTTCCATATCAATATGTAACTGTTACAAATAATGAATAGAGAAGAAGATTATTGTTATGCTGCAAATTTGTCTTTTGAGTAAGAACTACCATATGAATATGAGTTTTCCCGCCACTCTTTGAATTACTGTGTAATATGGACACGTCTTTGGAATGAAGTAGCTTAGATAACTTCTAGTGCATGTGATTTGAGGTAGTTGTAGACACACCTGAGAGCTGGCCACTCGAGGGTTATAGATAGATAGATAAGTATTCTATTCCTTATTCTATATTTTCTTTTAGTAGATAACAATTTAAGTTGAAATCCATTTTCATGAGTATATGTTATGCTGTCAGTGTCATGCCTGCAAGTTGTAGCTAAGTTTGTAGTTTCTGAACTTAACATTTGAATGTTTGGAGCATCTTACTTCAGTGGATTATGTTAAATTCTTTCTTGTTTGTAGCTGGATTGCTATACATTAGATAATGTTTCCTAATTTCTTTACATGTTTTACTTCTTCAACAACTTATGCATTCTTTAGGTTAATCGTTTTTATGCTTTCTAGTTTAGTGGTGATATTTTTCCAATTTATAGTTATTTTCTTTTTAGTTTAAGATCATTTCCTACTTTCTAGATAGATAATTCATTCTTTAAGGTTTAGAGGCCCTGTAGTTTAGAATCTTTATTCGATTGACTATCATTTAGAGAAACTGGGAGAGAGAATTGAGATGTCTTCTATTGCAAATAGCCTTTGGACACTACCCAATTGATATAATGATGTGATTATTCACTAAAGTGTTAGGACCTAACGACAACCTGTCACTTTTTGGCGTTGTTGTCGACGACATCCTTTTTCTAGTATTAGTAGGAGATATCTTGAAGACCTCTTCTAGGGACACGAATAGTTGTTTAGCTTCTTTTCTGCATGGTCAGGAAATGAAGCCCCCACGGAAGATTCATACCAAAAACCCCCCCAGTTGACATACCAACAACAAGCGGAGAGGAAGGTAACTCAGACCAAGAACTTATGGAGGAATTGACTAAACAGGGTCAACCTGGGTCCTTCCCACATACTCCAGAAAGAGAATTTGTGGTTGTAGAGGAGTATATTCCTTTGCAAACTCTTGAATCATGCTCAACTAAGCGAACGTGGGACGAAATTCATACCTTCTTCAACACCATGGGAGACCGAATAAATGTCGCTAACAATAACGATAACCCTCCACCATGCACATTCACTTATCCTATTGCTATCGATGCGGATGATGATACGACAATGAAAAACATCTCACCCACCTTTTTTCCAACCTTTTGGGGTTTGTCTACGGAAGACCCTGATCAATTCCTATTTGAGTTTAAAGTATTGTGTCAAACATATGACTACAAGACTGATAATCATAAACTAAAGCTTTTCCCTTCCACTTTGAAAGACTCAGCTATGCGCTAGTTTATGGGATTGCCTTCTCAGTCGATAACCTCCTGGGATGAGATGGAGTCTTCCTTTTAGGAAAAGTATCAAAGTTACTGCAAGATTAGCAATAGGAAAGAAGAGTTGTTAAAAGTCAGGTAGAACGAGGATGAAAGTTCAGAGGATTACCTAGATAGGTTTATCTTCTTATCTAAATGATGTGGGGGAGAAGTTATAAGTCTTGATATCTTGAAAACCTTATTCATTAAAGGTATCGATGACGATGCCCACAGGAGCTTGAACTTAATGGGAAAAGGAGACGTATCCCAATTGGGACAGGATGATATTATAGAACTATGTCAGAATTTCTCTCGAACTCGAGGAGGAATTTGGAAGTCTAACCTTTTTAGAGGTTCTAGTGACATTAGAAAACTTCGTGAAGAGATCACCAACTTCAAGACCAAAATTCTCGTCCAGTTAAACACCACTTTAGACGGCATCTAGGCTAAACCACAAAACTCTAAAATTTTATCCATCTATTGCCCCAGATACTGAAACAAACATTTGCTAAGAGAATGTCCTTTGAAAAAAGTTGATAAGATTGACATTTTTCAAGTGTGTGACAAAAATCACCCCACTGAATAGTGTGACCTACTGAATTCCATCAAAAATTCCAAGAAAAGAACAACTCCAATGGAGGAAGAAGTGAACGTTGTCAATCAAAGAACTGGAGGCAATTTTTCCTATGGCCAGAATTCCAATCCTAACTGGAGACCCCAACCCAATTGGAACAACAATCAATGGGCACCACCCTAGCCTCAGGCACCACCTCCAGTACCTTCTAATTGGGGAACTTATCCTTGGGGACCACCGGAATCAGAAAATCAATCTTGGGGCAACCCTCAGTGGCCTAATCAACCTCAACCACAGTGGTACCCTCAAAATCCCATTCCTCAATGGAATCAACCTCAACATTAATTTTATACTGGCCCCAGGAGAATGCCTACCTAGCAACAAAATATTTTACCACCTCCTCATGCTACACAACAAAATGAACAAGTTAACCAGCCACCACTTCCGGTGCAACTAGTCCCGAACCTGAAGAACAACTACCCAAATACTCTGGTGTACTTCGTTGAACAAGACAATGTCACTGGACATAATGCCATACACTGTGGAAATCTGTAATTCAGGTATGGAAAAACACTTTCACAACTGACTATCAAACAAATTATCGATGAACTTGTCAAAAATCCTATTGAGGAAACCATGGTAAGACATACATCTATGGAACAGATACCCATTGCTACACAACAGAAGCGCGACTTTCCATCTTCACCAGAAGCTTCTAACCTACCTTAGGAGGAGGGGGGTCAGTCTCCAACTGAACACCCAAAGGATTCTACCCCTAATGACCACGTGCCTAAAGGAAAGACCAAAGCACCCTTTCTGGAGTGTCTGAAACCGATTCCTATGAATGATGCTCTGGAATCAACCTTACCCACTGAAATTGCATTAATACAAAAAATTAAGCAATTACATATTGAACTTCCCTTGTTACAGGTGATTAAGGAGATCCCTGTATTAAACCAACTGATTAAATAGTTGTGCATCAAGACCCCAGGAAGGAAGCTAAAAAAAATTAATATTGTTCATATAAATGGGTACCTAGCTGATTTGTTAGTTGAAACAGCCACTACTCCAAAATATGATGACCTAGGAAGTCCGCTTATAACAACAATTAATGAGGTAGCAATACCTAACACTTTAGTGGACCTTGCAGCAACCATTAATGTAATGACTACGGATGTGATGGAAAAATTGGGACTTACTGATCTACACCCCACAACTATAGTCTTACATCTATGGAAAACCAATCCATAGCTATTCCCAAGGGCATTATCGAAAACATTCTCATGAAGGTGGATGGATGGGAATATCCAATGGATTTCTAGATAATTGAATCCCTTATGCCCAAAGATAGTTATCCAATAATTCTGGGATGACCATGGTTGGCTACAGTTGTAGCCAAAATTGATTGTAGAGAGGGAGGAATGACCATCTCACATGGGTCTAATAGCAAACATTTGTTTTTGTACCCTCCTGCCAAGCCTACTGAACACAGCAAAGTATGGGTGGATGAACCAAAAAACTCTGATGGACAGGAGAATCTGGCTTCACTGGCCATGGTAGTTATTAAGTAGCATGGAGAAGAATTAGAGGACGAGTTGGAAGATGATGTGGAGAATATTTCCATTGAATCAAGCAGTGAGGAGATGTTAGACACAGAAGAAATCATGGGACCCCCAATCAACATAGATCAAACAAAATTTGATGGTGTTGGATTTATTGGACTACCTTATCCTTTGATGAAATTAGTACCAAAAACTTACCATTTCTTTGCAGATGTTGGTTGGCTTCACAAAAATGTACCTCACAGTTGTCCACTTAACACCTTGATAAGGCCTATGTACACTGTCACATCCAACCATCCACGAGTCAAAACTATTATGTTTCTACGAGGAAAAACTTTGAACATCAATAGTTGGTTGACTGAGATGGAAGAACAAAGACTATTTGACACCCTGGTGAGTATATCTAAAACGTTCACCTGGGACTATAAAGATATGAGAGGAATACATCCTAGTGTGTGTATGCATCATATCTATACTAAGGATGTTCATCCTGTCCGCCAACCACAATGGAGACTTAATCCTGCTCTCAAGGACATTGTTAAAACTAAAATTGAGAAGCTCCTGCAGGTAGGATTTATCTATCCAATTTTTGACAGCAAATGAGTGTCACCATTGGTTGTAGTCCCAAAGAAGAATGGGAAGTGGAGAGTGTGTGTGGACTATAGGGATCTTAACAAAGCGATACGCAGAGACTATTTCCCCCTGCCATTCGTGGACCAAGTGTTGTTTCACTTGGCTGGGAGGAAATATTTTTCATTCTTGGATAGGTTTAGTGGATACAACTAGATACAGGTAGCATCAGAAGACCAGGATAAGACGACCTTTTCCTACCCATGGGGGACATTTTCATATAGGGTTCTTCCCTTTGGCTTGTGTAATGCCCCTGCCATGTTTCAGAGGGCCATCCTGGCCATATTTGCTAAGTTGGTAAATGAGTGTGTGGAAGTCTATATGGATGACTTCACTGTATATGGTTCAACTTTCGATGAATCCCTCACGAATCTAGAAAAGGTGTTGAAGCGGTGTGAGGATCATTGGTTGTCCCTAAGTCACGAGAAATATTTGATCATGGTGGAACAAGGAATAGTGTTGGGACACCATATTTCAGCAGAAGGAATCAAGGTTGATCCTAAGAAAATTGAAGTCATACAACAACTCGAAGTTCCAAAAACACAGACTGATGTCAGGAGTTTCTTAGGGCATGCGGGATACTACCGAAGATTCATAGAAAACTTTAGCAAAATCACAGCCCCCATGCTTTCGCTCCTTCAAAAGACTATAGACCTTGTCTGGATGCCTGAGTGTCAGTCTTCATTTGAAATTATTAAGGAAAAACTCATCACTGCCCCTGTCCTTCAAGGACCTAATTGGAATCTTTCATTCCATATTTATGTTGATGCATCTGATGATGCTATTGGAGTGGTTCTAGGGAAAGAAGATGAGAATGGAGGGAAATATTCTATACACTTCATTAGCAAGAATTTGATGCCAACAGAAAATATCTATACCACAACAGAGAAAGAATTCCTAGTTGTAGTGCATGTAATCAAGAAATTTTGACATTATGTGATGGGATATAAAGTTACAGTGCATAGAGATCACTCGGCCTTAAGTATCTCATGAACAAACCAATGGTAAATGCAAGGATAATTAGGTGGTTACTTCTCCTTCAAGAATTCAATATTACAATTATCGACAAACCAAGAAAATCTAATGTAGTCATAGATTTCTTATCTCGAATTAAACATGATGGCGACTGTGCCCCGGTACAAGATGAGTTTGCAGATGAAAATTAGTTTTCCATTTCTGTTGAAACCCCTTGGTTCGCTGACATTTCAAATTACTTGGCCACCACAGAAGTGCCACCCAATTTTTCATCAAAACAAAAGAAACGTCTTATTATAGAAAGCTCCCCCTTCAAATGGATTAATGGGATTCTGTTTTGATGTGGACCTGATATGGTTTTACGACTGTGTGTTAGGACAGATGAGACTTATAGTATTTTGAGAGTCTACCATGATGACCCTTCAGGAGGGCATTATTTTGCTAAAAGGATAGCTCATAAGGTTTTGGGAGCAGGGTACTACTAGCCCTCAATGCGCAAGGACATCAAGAAATACATTTTCCAATGCAATGAATGTCAAAGAGTGGGTAGGCCAACTCTTTCTAATGAAATGCCCCTATAGCCTTAGTAGTACTTGAACCATTCAAAAAAATGGGGATTGGACTTTATCAGGCCTATAGATCCTCCTTCACAAGGAAAAGAGTATATTCTGGTCTGTACTGACTACCTAACTAAGTGGGCAGAAGTGCAAGCCCTACATGTTGCCAGGGAGGTATAGGTAGCTGATTTCCTCTACAATAGAATTTTTCTCAAGTTTGGAGCTTTGAGGACAATTATCATGGACCAAGGCCCCCAATTTATGTCCAAAGTGATGTTGGCATTCACAGATACTTTCCAAATAAGTCACAAGAAGTCCTCACCCTACCACCCATAGGCAAACGGTCAAATTGAGGTTACTAATAGGGAGTTGGAAAATATTTTGATGAAAAATGATTTCCTCGAGAAGGAAAGAATGGGCTAGGAAACTACCAAAAGTTGTTTGAGCCTACAACATGACTTGGAAATCAACCACTGGTTATAGCCCCTACGAGTTAGTCTTTGAGAAGAAATCCCTCTTACCCATTGAATTTGAACTCCAAACCCTTAGGACAGCCATGGAATTGGGCATGGATCTCAAATGAGCCCAAATTGAGAGAGTCTTATAGCTTAGTGAACTAGAGGAACTCCGTTTGGACGCCGTCCATCAAACCAAATTGATCCAACAACAACGCAAGGTATGGCATGATAAACACATCAAAGAAAAAGAATTCTATACCGAGGATTGGGAACTACTATTTGATTCCAGATACATGGATCATCAAGGGAAACTCAGGACACACTGGCTTGGACCATATGAAATTTCAGAAGTGTTTGCTAATGGTTCGGTCTAGCTGAAACCTATTGATGGTGATACCCGAACTCTCCTAGTTAATGGGCACCGACTACGCCTTTATCGTAAACCTATTAATAAGGAAGAGTTTATAAAAATGGTGGAAACACAAGGATAAATCCACTGCATTGACATTATTGTGGCAGGGTCAATATAGTTTTTCCAACTCTACAAAATAAAATAAAATAAAAAATAAAAAATAAAAAATAATTCATTTTTGAATGTTTTTTGATTTCTTCATTAGTTTTGACATTTAGACTTGACTAATATTTTGTCTCTCTTTTGCAGGACTTCACTTTTGGCCAAGCACAATTCCAACGCACCTTACTACGATGCTCTGAAATCTGGTAGCATGGTTGCTACGATGCTCCAGAATCCACATACTAGACTGGTGCCGCTCATCACTTTGATCTTGAATTATGATGCATCACTCAACAGTGCTTCAAGAAGCCAAGGCCAAAATGTCACAACTTTCTTCATTTTGGCTGCATCTTTTCAACGATGCTCTGAAATTCTATTGCTTCTTCATTCTGGCTGCATCTTTTTAGTGATGCTCTGGAATTCTGCTGCTTCTTCATTTTGGCTGCATCTTTTCAGCGATGCTCTAGAATTTTGTTGCTTCTTTATTCTGGCTGCATCTTTTCAGTGATGCTCTAAAATTTTGTTGCTTCTTCATTCCAACTACATCTTTTCAACGATGCTCCATAATTTTGGTGCTTCTTCATTCTGGCTGCATCTTTTCAACGATGCTCCAGAATTTTGTTGCTTCTTCTTTTCGGCTACATCTTTTTAGCAATGCTCTAGAATTTTGTTGCTTCTTCATTCTGGCTGCATCTTTTCAGCGATGCTCTAGAATTCTGCTGCTTCTTCATTTCGGCTTCATCTTTCAGCGATGCTCCAGAAATTTTGGTTGCTATTTCGGCTGCATCTTTTACTGATGTTCTATAATCCTCAAATTGGTCAGCATGTTCCAATGACATCCCTTTATGATGATCTGGAACTCTCTTCTTCTATACTTCAGTTACATATTCTTGAGTGTGCTCCGGGATATTTGGTATAAAATTTTGTTTTTCCAATTTTTCTTTTAATTTTTCCTAAGTTTTGTGCATGCCCATCCTTTAATGTTTCCTTGAGATCTGCTCCCTTATAATTATCCTGCCTCCTTATACTGAATCTTTCCATAATAAATAAGATCATTATACCACCTTTTTTCCATAATAATTTTCGCCATCACTTCAACCATCCCATCCATGCCATTATTATTCATTTCCACCTTCGCCAACCATATGACTATTACATCAACGCAAGTGAGTTATGTTTGATCTAATGATAGGATTTAAGGTATGTGTGAATTCATTCATTTAAAGGGTTAGTATTTATTTTGAATAAAGGTTAATTAATTGGCATGATCCATCCCCCTTGTAATTTTGAAACTTGTGTCCTATACACGATTGATAAGAGTACATAAACAATTGTAATTCCCCATGAAAGGTCATCATCATTATGCAGTAAAGTGACAAGCAAGTTGGTAATTAATTCTTTCCTCATTGAGTATATCAACACATAACTCTTTCTCCGTCCGTAATTAAGAGAAGTAAGCATTCCAGAGTTCTGTCAAATTTCACCAAGAAACAAAGGAAATGGAAGGCGCTAAAAAGAAGTCTGAGCCAACTTCTGTAGTGCCATTATTGGCATTGAGCAATATAGCAGCATTATTCCAGAGAGTTGGATGGTTGGACTTCATGAAACAATCTGAAGGGCACACAGAGCAGTTGGAGAAAGAATTCGTCAAAAATTTTGCAGATGGTAAGACTGTGGTGCATGGAAAACAATTCCGGGTAAGTACAAAAATTATTGCTCGTCTTTCCGGTCTTGGGAATAAAAGAATTAATTTGAATAAAAATTCCCATGTTCCTTATCAGAATTTAATAGGACTATTTCATAGGGAAGGGGAACCCCAACCTGTAATGACTATAAACACTAGGGGGTAGAATAAGGGAATTCATAGAATGTCTCTTCTAGAACCCTGGAGGTCTCCTACAGCCTAGATTATTAAGTACTTTACTTGTGAGGGATAAATGAATACAATTGTGGGACCCCCTTTTCACCTATTGACTCATTTATGCCACAGCATTGAGGACCCTACTCTTAGGGTAAATTTAGCAGCCTTTCTTTATCATTCATTCACCTCTATGATAGAAAAGTATAAAGTTGGTACGGGGCCCCTTAAACATCATGGTCTGATATAGCTAATATGTAAATATCATTTCCAAGGTTTCTACGGAAATTTGAAAATGAGGAGCCAAGGAGGTCATTTGAGGAGGGATAATCCTCTAAACAAAAGGAGCAATCTATAGAAGAACCTTCCTCGAAGGCACTCGGGGCCCCTGAATCCCAACATACCTCCATGGCTCCCAGCGATGATGCACCAGAAACCTTGCCAGAAGAATTACAAACCCCAAGACAAGAAGGAGAGGTGGAAATTGTGCATTCCGAAGGAGAGTAGGAACCTCCTCGAAAGAAAAAGAAATGAAGTAAAGTTGTTTTTAAAACAACTCCTCCTCTACGAAGGAGTAAATGGTTATCTTCAGGGGCCAGTGAAATCGAACCCCAAGATGTAGGAAGTACTTCAAAAAGGAAAAAGGTCAGGACTCCAATAAAGGTAGTAGAAATCAATAGTCCACCCCCAAGATCTCTCACATGGAGGAAACCCGAGAAAGCGCCCTAATGGCTCTTAGTCCTGTAGGGGAGGTAACCACCAAGATATCTCACATGGAGGAAACCTGAGAAAGCACCTTACAGGCTCTTAGTCCTGTAGGGAAGCCACCCCCAAGATCTCTCGCATGAGGAAGCTCAAAGGAAAGAAAACTCTACAGATTCAGAAAGAGACCAAGTAGGCAAGTGAGCAAACAGTTGCACAAATTGTCGATAGTTTTGAAAACTTTTGAAGCGGTCCCTTGGGAACCCGCCGCGAAGAGAGGGTCCACTCAAGGGATGAGCAGTTCAGAAGTAGATGTTCTCTCTTTCAAATCGATCCTTCATCAAGGAATCCTTTTGAAAGATGTCCACTTCATCAAGAAATTCGAAAGGAAGAATATGCCCCCATGCAAGGGGAAGATTAAAGTTGTTCCCTCTTCGGAAGAAGGTTTAAGTAATTTATTTATGAACCCATGATGAAGGAAATATATTCCGTTAGGGTTCTAAGTTGAGAATACAATTCTGAAGAAAGGTTTGCGAGGATTTTCAAGAAAAGATTCGTTGGCCATGAATGCATCTTCTAAAAACCGAAATGTTGAAGAAAGAAAGTTGTCACACATAGGGGGGAGAACTCAAGCAAAGAAGAGAGAAAGATAAAGAGGGAGAAAAAAGAAAGAAAACCTAAACAAAGGGCATAGGGGTAGCCTAATATTTCAGGGTAAGAACTGCTCATAAATATATATATATATATATGTAGTAATAGTATATAAATGAACTGTCATCAACCCCCTACTATATTAGGCCATGTGAAGAATGCACAAGAAGACAAAGTAAAAGTAAAAAATTGGGTCAAAATGGAAGGGAAGGCTAAATTCCCCCAACGCTTTGCATCGTCCCCAATTTATCAAAAATCAAGCACAAACATGGAAGAATGATGATACAAATAGAAGAAGGTTTACGACAAAAAAATCACGCCTGTATCCAAGCACCAATAGGGGTGACGAGGGTCATCCAGGCACACATAGCATGATCACAAGAGAACACATCACAAAACACACACACACATAAGATCAATAAGAAGCCTCCTCCTAACATTGATCAACCAAGAGGTCGTCTGCTTCCCACTCTAGATTGTCGTAGGGGGAAGGAGGATGAGCCCACAATGGAGGGATGTTAAGAGGAGGGGCATCCAACCCTCCATCAAAAAGGGCTAAGGAAGAGGGCCCCTCGAGGTCCTCTCCACTAAGCTCTTGTGGAGTTAAGGTCAGTAATTTTGTGAAGATCGCTTACAAGGCCAGAACTTCATCCATAGAGTTAAACATGCACCCCATAGGAGCGCTGTGTCAAACTTTAGCGGATGGGGTAGGCTGAGCTTGAGATTCACCACTAGGCTCGCTGAGTGACTTGGGAGTGGTGAAAAACTCATGGGAAACCAAGACTGGTTCCGTCACTAGGACATAACAAGTCAACACAGGACCACCTTGTGAAGAAGGTGGGCTCCTCTTACACCCTTCGTTGCTAGAAGGAACCCTCTCCACCTCTTTCTTCGTCGGAGGAGATGAACTCCCACAAATTGAGGCTAGGGGTATAGAGGAAGAGGAGGAAAGGACCATAGTGGATACAACCGAGGTATTAATCATATCCATGGGTTTTTGAAAGGGATGGATATTTGGAATGAACATCAGCAGGGGAGGCTCCACCAAAGGAGTGATGAACACCTATACCCCCTTGGGGTTAGGTGCGTTTGCACTCGTATCAGAAGCCAGAAACATCGTAGAACCAAATTGGAGAGAAGCAGAAGGGAGGGAAGAGGGTGATACAGTAGGAGGCCTTGAAGCTGGGGCGGTCGTCTCTTCCTCCCTTATTTGTGAGGTGGCCTACTCAGCTAAGAGGGCCTTTTTCCGATGCTTGCGTTCACGTACAAGGAAGTTTCTTTGCTCTTGGAGCTGGAGGTCGGAGGCTGCGAAGGAGTAGAAGGCTCCTGCTCAACCATAGGAACATCCACTATGGCCATTTTCAGCAGAGGAATAGATTCTTGAGTGGGAGCAAGAGAAACAGGCTACAGGACAGCGGGAGGGGTTGGCTCAAGGGCCTCGGTAGTGGGCCTTTTCCCGTTCATTGCCTTGGGAGCAGGGGCAGTAGAGGCCGTGGATTGAATTCCCTACATGAACCTTTCTTTCTACCATACAGATAGTACCATGGTCCAGGATATTCATTAGGAAGATCCACAATCTTGAGGTTGGGCCTACGCCAAGGAGGAATCATCAGACGTAGCGGATAGCCACCGAGCCTACACATCTAGTACTCTTCCCAGGAAAGGGGAGAGGATGAGGCAGTCTGGGGAAAAGTCATCTTCTCTTTGCCTTTACAAGAAGGAGAGGGAGCCGATATGGGCTTCTCCTCTTTCTTCAGAGAAGGGGGAGAGGTCGGTGCAGCCTTCTCCTTATCCTTTAGGGAGGAGGAGGCGACTGACTGCTCCACTGTAGGAAGGGTCAGTTTCAGCTGTCACTTGCCCTGAGTCTTATACTTTACATAATTCTTGTAAATTAGGTCCGTTCTTGGAGGAAGTGAACCAATTGGGGAGGGCCAAATGTGATCCAATGAGTATCCACCACGGGACACCAAGGGTTGGTATCCGGTGTCATGTACTACATGCATAAAACCTTCATGGGAAAATTTTAGACACTTATGAATAACAGAGGCAATCCCATTCATGGAAGCTAGCCAAGGAATGCCTAGCTTCACCTTGAACATATCTGACTCTAGGATAACATCGAAAACCGTATCAACAACCTTGGGTCCAACCAGGATGGACAAGGTTATCGAGCCGTAAGGTTTAAGATTCATACCATCATGTGTATGAATGGTAGATTTTGTTTCTTCATATTTTTCCTTTTGCAATGAATTTAGTACTAATGTTTCTTCTATGGTAACATTCACACGGCTCGTAGGGTCTACCAAGACTCTGTCACAATGTTACCATTGATGCGAGTGAGAATGTAGAGAGGTGAGGGTTTATTGTTCAAAGGAAAATCTTGTGATGTGAATGTAATATCTGGTGAACCATGTGCAGGTAGAGTAGTAGAAGTCACCGTGACCATGTTGACATAGGCCTCGGGTTGAGTAACAAAATCAGTGGGATCTACAGTCATGTTAGCAAAATGCAACGAAAATGGGTCCATGTATATCTGTAGTTCACTATTAGCTTTCGCCACTGATTTGTTAGCATTTTGTTTACTCCCATCGAGATGAATGGTACCGTCCTTGATGCGGTTCTGTATCTCATAATGTAGGCACCTACAACGTTTAGTATCATATCCATTAACTTGATGGTATTGACAATAAGTGCTTCCATCATACCAATTAGGGTAAGGTTCCTTAACAGGCTTAGGGCTTGGAAAAGTTATGATCTTATCCTTCAACAAATTCTGCACGATGGAAGTATAAGATTCTGATAACTTTGTGAACTTTCAGTTATGTTTGAGGCCATTGTCATCAACACCGGCTACGTAATCATCTTTCCTTTCCTAGAGATCGATACAATGGATTTTCCCTCAGAATAGAAGTGTGAGGAGGAACCCTTGAAACTAAACAACCATCTACTGGTATTCTTGTAAAGCTGCACACAAGTGCACGAAAGAAGGGTATTTCATAAGGGAAAATTTTTCCTGCCAAGGCCTTTGTAAGTTTCCTATGAATACCTTTTGTACATCAAAATTAGGCAGCTAGTACGAGATTTGTGAGAGGAGCGCTTGGTAGTGCGCTATGAAATTAGTAATTTTTTTGTTATCTCCTTGTTTACATCAGACGAGATCTAAAAAGGTCATCTTTGGTCTGATGTTTTCTTGAAATTGTCTAAGAAATTGATTAACAAGTTGGTTGAATGAGAAAATGGAATTTTCAGGTAAGGAATTGTACCACTCAAGCGTTGTGTCCTTGAAAGATTGAGGAAATAGTTTGGCTATCAAGGCATCGTGATGGAAAAAGTCCGTGCACAGGGCATTAAAGGAAAACACGTGTGTCTATGGATCTCCTTTACCACCATACTGTTCAAATTTAGGTATCTCCATTCCTTGGGGGAAAGGAGTGTTCAAGATTGCAACTGACAATGGGCTATGTCAGAAAAGGGCTGAAAGATAGGCTGGGTAGAGGCTTGGGAAAGACTCACTAACTAGCTCTACATCTTACCCATGTTTTGAAGAATGGTATTCATAATAGGGTCGTTAGAAGATAGAGGGCTAGAGGAACCTCCCCCAGAGCCACCGCCAAGGCCACCTCCAAAACTACCACCGGTGTGACTTCCGCCAGAGCCACTACCAAAGCCACTGCCACTAGTAGGGCCTTCGCAGGAACTACCACCATGACCTCCATCGGAGCCACCTCCACCAACACCACCTCTACTGTCGAATCCACCACCACTACCAAAACCCCCAAAAATCAACCTGCCAAAGCCTCCACCACTAGATGTGTAGGAGGGGTGAAGCTAAAGCCCAAAGGGACCTTGTTCACTTTGATAGTTTAGGGTTGTTCAGAAATAGAAAGGATACTGATAGAAGGGACCATGTTGACCATATAAATGGAAGTGGGAGGCATCGATACTCCTAACTATCCTTCACGCTCTTTGAAGGTGACTCCTTGCACAAAACTAGGGTTGCTCAAAGGATCACATGCTTCGACAAGACCGAGGAGGCTAGTCAGAAGCTCTATGCCTATTCGATCTTTACCCATCATATGTTTCAATTCACTAACAACCCGAGCAGTGCCATCTTCAGATTTCTTTCCAAGTGGTTTTCTAAGTTGCCTAGTCCTCTAGCAAGGGTGGACACACATTCTACAGGGATTTGAACAACCTCATGCTCATCCACCAATGATGGTGTAGGAGATGCAAGGGGAGTGGGGATGTGATTAGTCTTGTCAACGAATCCCATCTCGTTCCTCGACAACTGCTCCTGCATAGCTGGACCAATGGTGGGACCAAAGAAAAGGCTTCTAGATAACCCAATAGAGACCTTTGTCCTTTCCATCAGAAGGTGTCATACACTTCTCTTAATGATATATCCAAAATTTGTGGATTGGGTTGTGATGCTCATAAACCTCCACAACACTCTAGAACACAACAGTCATGAAGTACTCGAGGGAAGCCTCAACACCGATGGATGAATAGATGGTTCACATCAGGTTCACCAAAATGTAAGGTAGGGGGACCTCCACGTGCAAGGTCCCAGGTCACGAAGGGCCAAGATGCGGAAATCTTCCCTAACTTACCTCAGCTAAATGGGATGTTTAAGATATGAGGATGAGAATGATGAGGACTATAGAGCCCTGCAACCACTCCACAATCCCGAGTTTCAAAGTGGGGCTAGGAGAGCTAGTTTTCAGGTTCAACACTACACCTTAGGGAGCTCTTTTCCTGAGGACAGAAGTGCAGTCCTTGGATGACAGCGTGGCACACTAGCGTCTCTAAAGTGTGCTGGTGTCTGTACAACTATACAACAACAAAGACAAGGTCAAACCTATCAAAATAGGCTAATGACCCAACTAACTATTACTAAAGGGCCAAAATAATGAGATTAAGTAAATGAAATATTCTCTAATATGGTAAAGTAAAAATGCAAGTGTAAGGGTGGCGAGAAGAATCTCACAAAATAATTCATTCGCTAGCTAGCTCCTCAAAAGTATGCCCACCTACACATAGAAAGAGAGGAAAATGTTGGGTGGTTATATAGGGGCTTGCCTCAGTCATGACCCTCGTTTAGGTGTTTCCACCTCCATGGATAGCCAAAGAAATGAGATAAAGAGAATAATGTAGTGAAAATCACAAAATTCCTACAAAACAGTAAAGTGCTAACTCAACCAAGTGATAGAAGGAAAGAAATGGAAGATTACCACCCACACCAAGAGCACTCAAGGCTGCCTGGGGGAGAAAATGAGAGTACTCGAGCCTCTGCTACAATGGTGTTTCGTTTCCAACTTGTTCTACCAAAGATGGAGTGTTGTGTTTGCTGCAATGGAGAGCTTGTATGCTTGGAGTGAGTGAAAGTGAGCTTGTGAAGTGATAAAATGAGTGCTTGAAGTTGTGTAGAAGCTGGCTTGAATGCTTAGAGGATTGCGTAGAAGATGAAAATCTTGTTCAAGAGATGAATTTAAAGGAGTGGAGAAAAATGACCATATTCGGGTTGGTCGGCCAAAGGGGGCATTACAACTTGACTCCCAATGAGAAGTGTAACACCTCTATAGGCTTAGCCATAGGAATCTGCCAGGGACGTAAGCACGCCGTGTGGATGTTTGTGTGCCACACGGGCATCCCTGACAGAAACGCCTCCACCGATCCTCAAAACAGGTGCCAAGTGGGATGCAAGCAGTGAGCTTAGGTGGAATTAAGCCTCCGAACTTGGTTTTCTAAAGTGGAGAGGGAAAAAAGGGGAAATTTACACATGGGGTGAAAATTCACTCCTATACAAATCAAAAAGATAAAAAATACAAAAAAAACAAAAAGAAAAAAAATAGTAAAGAGAAATAAAACATTCGTTTAGTGAAAACCACTTTGTGGCTCTTCTAGAACAAGTACCATAGTGAAAACCTAGCAAACGAGTGCTATGTTTGAATAAGACTTGCATCGCTATCTATCGGTACTATCTAAAGCATCTACCCACTTGTTTCATAATAAAGCATGTGTCTAACCATGGCTCATTATTGATTTAGGAAAGTAGTCTTGACTCCAACTGGGGGAAACTTCCCAAAGCTGGTCATGGATTAGATCTTTATGCATCCTATCATGGTTAAAACTGTCGAAAACCAAAAACATCTAGAAAACATCAAAATTAGAAAAAAACATCTAGAAAACATCAAAATCATAAAAACATCTAGAAAACAACAAAATTAGAAAAAAATATAGAAAAAAAAAAATCAAAACTTTGGATTATTCCTTCCCTCAAAATTATAAGATATCAACATTTGCTTGAACCTCATGGCTAGTTGAAGTAAATTTCCTGCAACATATCCTCTAGAAACAAAAGTGGAATATCAATCCAAGTTATCAACGTTGTTTGAATCCCAAATAAATGGTATGCTTTGATTCAATTGGTCAAACTACATGGTCTCTGTGTGTACAACGTAGGCAAGGCTTAATAGCCCTTGAGGCCTTACATCAGTCCCCTTAGGTTTCTATCATGCTTTCTTTCAAATTAGTCAAAAAAATTCAAAATCCAAAAACATTCAAAAAATAGAAAAAATAAAAAAAACACTCACGTCAAAACTAAGTGAACCACGAGCCTCTGCATGTACAATATAGGCAAGGATTATCTTTGATGAGCCCTTGATGCCCTAGGTTAGTCCCTTGAAAACAACAAAAATAACATCTTAGAAACTCATAAAAACCAAAAAAACCTATTCCATCATCACAATCCGCAATAAACTTTTCATCCATAATAAAAAAATCGTCATCTTCACCCTTTGACAAAACAAACAACAAACAAAGCAAACATCAAAAGCTAGAACCTTCAAGAAAAACAATCACAAATATTTGATTACGAAATAGATGAAAATAATGCCAAAGTATTAAACTACCTATCTTTTGAAAATTCACCAACAACATCCTGAGATATGCCTTAATGGATTTGTTCCTATGATAGACATGATCAACAACGAATAATAGCCTGAAACCTTAAAACAGTTGTGGCAAGTGATACTACAACTTTGTTTTATCTTTTTATAGTCTTCTCTTTATGATTTATTTTATTGACTTATTCCCAGGATCTCTCGAGGATGTCCATAGGATTTAGAGAAGAAGGAACAGGGACAATTGAGCATCATTTCAGTTTGCTATTTGTAAAATATTTTTGTGAGAATACCATGGCGAATACTTGCTTTATTGAGTATATGGAATTTTTTTTGAAACAATTCATGTAGCAAATGCATGTTAGGTATTCTATACCTCTCTGTGTAACTGGTCCAATTTTTTTTAACACAACCCAACCATATATTTTAAACAACGTTTTCATATGTTTGGTATGAGTAAGAATATTCTTTGTATGTCGAGTCAAATTCCACACAATGGATACAAAGTCACCTTGGTTATTAATAGCTGGTGCATCATATCTGTTTGCTACATCAAAAGGGATTGTTAAAAATGCAAAGTCTCCAAGCAAATTGAAAGAAACTCATCAAGTAACTAACAACATCAAATTTCTATCCATCAAATATTTCTTCTAACTAACATTCATCCTGTATCACAATATAATAAGTACCATATCCATCATGCATCCATAATTGCATCAATACATATCATGATGATAATGAAGCAATAAAAACATCACATATCATCTATAGTCAGAATTATCCATCATATATCAACATCATTATATGCATAATAAAACATCATATGAGACAATATATGATCCATCCATCCACATCATATGCATACATAAAAAAAGTACAAAAAAATGTATAAACATACATCATCATACATCATCATCCATAATCATCACATAACACATAATGAGGCTGAATCAAAGCATGCATATCTCATATATATCGTCATCAAAAAAGGAGAATGTCATGGTACATCATCATGGAAACATCTGTGATAGGATAATACAAAAAATATACATATATATGATGCCTTAGATGGGTCGATGAATATATATACAAAATCATGTCTATAATAGAAGTCTTTGAATAATAATATCATAAACATCAAGTAGAAATATGCCATTTCCTAGCCAGATGAGGACTCTAAAAATTAGGCTGCGAATTAGGTTGATCAGGCTGTCTAATCGAGTGTCCACCTGACTCGACCCTTGTTGCAACACCGGGCTCTCCAAATCATGGATGTCATTGTGATATGGAAATAGAGGCCTCATGCAGGGTCTGATAGTATGTCACCTTCTACAGTAACTGATCTCGCTCAACATGGAGATTGTCATGCTCTATCCTAAGACTGTCCCTCTTAGTGGTAACAACCTACAATTGTGTCTCAACAACTAGATGGTGCCCGATCTTTGTTTCTCTCTCCATCTTGAACCCCTCTCTCTCCTTTCGAATTGTGTCTCACTCTGTAGTGAGTGTGATAATCTGTGTCTTCGTGGCCTGTCACCGCGATATCTCTATGTCTCACAATAGTCATCTGGGATAGTTGTACACCTCCATCCCCAAGTGGTGGAGGGGGACCTGGAACCTATCCCTAGTCTTGTTGCATCTGATCACCCTATCTACCCTAGGAACCATCCTGTCGAGCCCTATGAAGCTGCTCTACAATGATCTCGATATGCTATATCCCTCATTACTGACCTGTGATGCCTTCTCTGCCCACTGTGGGAACACCAACAAGATCTATGAATCTCAAAGGTAGGCATCGTGCCCACCACTGATCATAATCGGGAGTAGTACCCGGATCCGCTAAGCCCACTGGCCAACCCTATCTGACTAGGGAAGGATCTCTAAATGTTACAACAATAGCATCTCAATTGGCCTATAAACCCTAGACATGAAACTCTCTAGTGGTCTAACCAAACTGAGCCTCATAAGCATTTGGAAATCAACCCTGTCTCTCCCCAAACTGCCTGCAAACCCTGTTAGGAAGATACCTCTCCAAAAGAGAATGCACGTGACCAATCAACCATCTAGTCTATCTATAGTATACCAATTTCTCCTGATCGCCAGGCCATGCCTCACAATCCATATATGGTCTCCATACAAAACTTGGCATGTCATCAAATACACAACACTAGTAGGAAAGTTGTCCAAACAATGTATAATGCAAAAAATCTCTGTAACGATAAGAATATGGAGCCCCAGTAGTACAATCCAATATACCATCAAGTTGCATAACTGGGATATACTCGTAGGCCCATACATGAAGAAGAGAGACATCGACAAAAATAGATTTCCCATCACAATATGCAACCTCATGCATATCTCTATACAGGTGGGAAAGGAGACATGGATCCCATGTGTATCTAGTGTTGTGCTTGAGCATCTGCTCGATGCATATACCCCATCCCATAGGAAACTATCAGGCCCACCTATCAAGAACAACCAACCTAGACACCAAACCATAGAGAACAAGTGAAACGAGATCAACACTGCCAACAAAAAATGATAAATCTATCTTTGACTGCCAAACCTCCAGACGTTTGACACCAAGAACATGATGCATAGTGTAGGTACCTTGTCAAACAAAATATGTAACAATATCTCCATGAATGGGTATGCAGAGGATCCTCCACACATCCTCAAGAGTGATGGTGGCCTCCACAGTAGGTAAATGAAAAGATGAGGTCTTTGAATTCCACCTCTCCACAAGAACAGTCATCATCGCGCTATGACATCTGATGATGGGCATGTAGCAAATGTGTTGCAACCCGACAACATCTAAAATATCTCGCTCTAAAACATTGAAATGAATGATCAAATTGAATAGATCCAGTGGATGTCGCTCCCTCGACTGGAGTGGATTAAGGACTACCTACAATCATTCAACCCACGATGTTAACGATTCGCTTTGAAAATACAAAACGAACCTAAAATGATGAATAAAATTGACTTAGGGTTCCAAAAAGTCAAAAGAAAAACATTTTTGTCAAAAGTGATAGAAACAAGCAAAAGCGAGAAATTGAGGCTCAAAATCACTAGAAAATTTCAAAGGCAAAAAAATCAAAAGTGATTTTTTTTTTCAAAAGAGAAATTTGATCACAAGTGCACACAAAAATGGAGCAAAAAGACAAAAGCACAAAAGTAATTCAAAGGTGCAATTAGAAGCACAAATTTAAGTCAAAAGCGCAAATGTATAGCAAGTGCATGAAGATATGTCAAAAGTGGCCATTTTACAAAATAAATAGCATTGAAATTGATTCAAAAGCGAAAAATTACTAAACATAGCACTATTGCCTAGTTGGTCTTCATGAATTAAATACACAAACATGAAAAGACAGAAACAAAAATCGAAAGGGTACATCGGGGCACCGACGCCTGCAGACCATCCAAACTTTCAAACTGTGTCCACACGATGTGGGGCTCCCCAAATCCTTGCCATAGCTCCTTGACAATTGAAAAAACAAGAAAACCAGAGGCAAGAATTTGTTATAGGCTCAAAGTGCAAATGAGGGAATTAGAAACCTAATTACCTATTTTAACCCCCAAAAAACCCTAACTTTTGCTTAAGAAGCCTTCCTAGGTTAAAATTAGGACCTCCTAGGAACATTTGAAAAAGCAATGAAAGACCTATAAACTTAATTTTTTTCCCTTTATGCATCTGAACTGAAATGAAATAATGTCGTCAGCCTAACCTCAAAATTGACATTTTCAGCCAACCTCTCGAGGGGGTAGTCCAAAGTCCTACCATCATTCCATTGACCGTCGGGGCACAGTGGGGCATATAATTTTTTTCAAAACTTGATCTTAACATCAGAATCTTTGAAACAAAGCAACCAATACTTTGTCTCAAAGAGGGGAAAAATGTAGACATGTAAAATTGGCCTAACACTTATCGCACATCCTAAATGACATTTTCGCATCATCAACATCATTATCATCGAATATCACTACATTTCACATAAAAAACATCTCAAACCCTAATTTCTGCTATTAATTGAATAATTATACATTATTTAATTAATTCACTTTTTCATCATTTTTGACCAATTAAATAAATTTCATTTATTTAATAAAGTCTTGAAACCCTAATTTCTACTATTAATTGTATAATTATACATTATTTAATTAATTCACTTTTTCATTATTTCTGACCGATTAAATAAATTTTATTTATTTAATAAAGTCCTAATTTGACTTTATTCCTCCTGGTTAATCAAATAACATCAATTATTTAATTATGTTGCTAATTCACTTTATTCCCCTAAGTCAATTAAATTATTAAAACATAATAGTTTAATTAAATCATTTTCCCTCTAAATTTGAATAATCGAATTTAAATATTCAAAACATCATCAAAAATCAAATCAAACAAATGCAATTTTCTTGCAAAAGTCAAACTTGATTTGCACATTCAACTCCAAAAAGAATTAATTAATTAAATCAACTAATTAATTATCCTCAACCACTTTCATGATTGAGCAAATTACGAACCACCGATTTCTCACTCTGATTGGTTGACTGATCAATCTATTTCCTAATAGAACAATCTATTTCCTGACAGATGAATCTATTTCCTAATTGATTAATCTATTTCTTTAATCACACTAATTACGTAATTAATTTGCACAAATTATTCCCATCTAAATCCTGTCAACAACTTTCTACCGTCGATCAAGATTTTCTACTACGCGATCTAGAGCGTTCATTTGAAATCACAAATTTATATAACAAACCTATTTATTCACAAAAATGATCAGAGAATTAGTACATTTTATGAAATGAAGTGATTCCAAGATCATAATCAACATTGGACAAAGCTTCAACCCACATCTTGGATCACCACACACATGTTCTTCAAAGCTTTCACACACACAATTTGAGGCTTCGTATTGAATTAAATAATCCAACATACGTCAATATGGATACACTTTGACATAGAATGGTAAAGCTATTTTATTTTGAATTCATTTTTATTGCTTTTTGTCATTTTCATTCTTGAATTCTTTATTATATAGTTACATTTTGTGAGTAATGGGCATAAATCAATTAGCATTTTGTTGTTTATATTAGTTTCTAATCATTGACCTGATCAATTGTATCCTCTTGATTTCCCCCTTACACAGGCTTATCAACAAGCATTGCAAGCACAAAAAGCTCAAGCTCAAGCATTGCAACAACAACAAGGCCAACAACAAGTGTTGCAAGTGCAACAAGATTATCAACAACAACAACAAGCCCAACAACAAGCCTTGGTCATACAAAAACAACAACAAGAAGCCCAAAAAAATCATTGCTAGCACAATAATATGCCCAACAACAACAAGTGCTTGCATAACAACAACAACAAAAACAAGGTTTATACTATAATCCCCAACAAAACATCATCAATCCAAATACATTAGGAGGATATACACCTCTCCCACCATCACCTTTGCAGTATCAAACTCCACTCTACACACCATACAACACCTCATCATATCAAAATCCCACTTACAACTCATCCACCATCCCACAATATACAACATATGATCCTCCACCAAATTCACAAGATGATATGTCATCATAGCTCAAAGCACTCATGCAACAGATCTAGGACATACAAATGGGAAAAAAAAAGAAGCCACATACACAAAAAATCTTGTGTCCCTACCCATTTCATAGGAACATCGCAATGGTACCTTTCCCACCTAGTTTTGAGGTCCCTAAATTTGATAAATACAAAGGGAGGGGAAATCCTATGGATCACATCAAATAATTCCACACCATGTGTATGGAGGTAGCCTACAATGATTCCTACTTGATGCATCTCTTTCCATGGAGTTTGGTGGGCCTCGCCATTGATTGGTTCTCACAGTTACCTCTGGGTATCAGAATATTCCAAGAAATCATTGATAGATTGATAGATCATTTCTCCTTTAACCTAGACATGGATGTAAGCTTAGAAGAGTTGTACACTCTCAAGAATAAAAAAGGAGAATCCTTCACTAATTTCCTACAAAGGTGGAGGCAAAGAGTTAGTAAGAGCAAGTGGCCCATTCCTGATGAGCAACAAGTGGGGATTATCATAGCAAATGTTGATCTAGAGTTGTCCTTCCACTTAAAGATGAAATGTATCACCACTTATGATGAGCTTGTCCCTAGGGCCATCAACATCGAGAGTTCCCTAATCTCACAGGGAAACACATAAGTTTATAAAGAAAACTTCCCATCAACCAATTCAAATGACAAGCCTCGTGTGTGGGATAAAAACAAGAACATGACAAATGATGGTGTTGTTGATGCTAAAGTCATCATAAGTGCTCCTCAACAAAACATCAACCCACCAACCAACACACAAAAAAAATTTCAACAAACCACACCACCACCACAGGATAACCAAGTCAATAACACTAATACCCAACAAAGAGGACCCCCCAATAGAAACAACTACCTAAAACACAAATACATACCATTGGGGGAACCTATTGAAGCTGTCATGCAAAAATTGGTACAATCCAACTTGATTACGCTCCCCAATTTCCAAAACTATCAGGAACCTCAAGATAAACCACCTTGGTATAATGAAAAGGATCTTTGCGAATTTCACAAGATAAAAGGACATAAAATGTCAAACTATATGAAACTGAAGAACATTATCCAATACCTCATTGAAAATGGAGACATAACTGTCAAACTATCGGTAGGTAACAAGGACCTCTAGATATACAAGACCCCACTACCAAATCACAACAAAGGGAATGACAATGGAAAGGAAAAGAATTACTCCAATGTAGGACATGTTTATTCCAATGTGGTCACCTCTTGTGACAATGTTGTAATAGTCATCACCATCAAAGGACCTAGTGTGGAGTGTGGAGTCACCACACGGCATGGAAAGGTTAGCATCCAAGGAACTTCATCTTAAGCTAGGGCACAACCTACATCCTCCTAGATCAACTAAAGAAGACCCCCATGCAAATATCTATTCTGGAACTATTGAAGCTATCCCCTGCACATAGGGATATATTAGAAAAGGCTTTGTCAACTTCCTCTGTACCTGAGAATATTGATATGGAGGAGTTTCAAGATATGGTAGGGCATATCATTACCCCTCATCTTCTCGCCTTCTCACCTTCTCAGAACAAGACCTCCCAAAAAAACCATCTCATAATCGTGCTTTACATCTTGAGGTCATTGTTCATAAAAATAAAGTTAAAAGAGTCTTAGTAGATGGAGGTGCTAGTCTAAACATTTGCACCCTTCAGCTAGTCAAGAACTTGGGTTTTTCAGAGGATGTTATTGAGAAGACAAAGAGTAAAACCATAAGAGCATATGATGATCAAGAATGAGTGTCATAAGGCATCATCAAGCTACCCACCCAAGTGGGACCCATCATTGCTAAGACCACATGCCAAGTATTAGATCTTGATCTCCCCTACAACATCCTACTTGGTCGACCATGGATTCATGCCATGCGAGTAGTAGCTTCCACCTATCACCAATGTGTCAAGTTTCCTTTTGAGGATAAATAAGTGACTATCCATGGAGATACTGAGCCTTTCTACTATTGCAAGAACCTTGAGGCTAAGTTCTAAAAGATCCCCCAAATATGAAAGAATGAAAAAGGGCCTACATCCTCCTCATTTGTTGACCCATCTTCTCTTGCATCTACCTCAAAAACCAAAACACCCATTGTGCAGAATATACCCGATATCAAGGAAATTATCAAGGATAATGATTGTGGAGATTATAATCTAAAGGACACTTTCGTGTTGGGTGAGTTACCTCTTTCTCCCAAATCTCATGGAAAACCCACACCTATCAACAAAGTGACTGAAACATTAAAGCTTTCAGCTACCACCTTCACCAAGTGGGGGGGATTGAACAAAGAGGATGTCAATTAGGAAGATATATCTAAATTTCTCTATCAGGACAACCTACCCATGCCCGTTCTTCCCATGGAAGATGATAATATAGGTTTACAGCTAATGATGAGATGGGGGTACAACAAGAATGAAAAGCTGAGACAAAACGACAATGGCTTACTAGAACCCATCATTCCTGAGAGATGTTGAAAGAATATTGGCTTAGGATGTATCACTAGCAAGGTTATCCTTATTGGCAAAGGTACTTTTGACAAATAGGTTGAGGATTCCTCTTGGTTACCAACATCACGTGACACTACCCTAGATGATTTTTCCCTCAAGATTGCTGACCTATTTGAGAATAAATCTCTCTTTATGATATCCACATATTTCACCCCAAATGGCCAAAACACTGAATTAAGCCTAGTATACCCCCAACTCATTGACTGGGACCAACGAGGACCACCAATTCTAGATATATTCAAAAAAATGAAGAAATCTCAAAATTCATGGGACTCCATGACACCTTACCATGTGGGGATCATAAAGTAGGATTTGATATAGAGCTAGACACATAGGTGCACTATGGGGAGACGATTGAATCCTTCAGTCACAAAATTGACGACATGAGAATAAAATGTAGATCTTTTAGAGAAAACCACACTATGGCACTTTCAAATCACAAAATAGTAAAAAGAAAGGACACATCTGTGGCAGGCTGTCGTTAGATCCTAACACTTTAGTGAACAATCACATCATTATATCAATCGAGCAGTGTCCAAAGGCTATTAGCAATAGAAAACATCTTAATTCTCTCTCTCAGGTTCTCTAGATGCTAGTCAACCGAATAAAGATTCTAAACTAGAGGGCCTCTAAACCTAAAAACAATGAATTATCTATTTAGAAAGTAGGAAATGATCTTAAACTAGAAAGAAAAGAACTGTAAATCAGAAAAACATCACCACTAAACTAGAAAGCATAGAAACGATTAACCTAAAGAATACATAAATTGTTGAAGAAGTAAAACATGTAAATAAATTAGGAAACATTATCTAATGTACAGAAATCCAACTGCAAACAAGAAAAAATTTAAAAAAATCTACTGAAGTAAGATGCTCTGGACATTCAAATGTTAAGTTCAGAAACTATAGAATTAGCTACAACTTGCAGGCTTGACACTAACAACATAACATATACTCATGAAAATGGATTTCAACTTCAACTATTATATACTAAAAGAAAATATAGAATAAGGAATAGAATACTTATCTATCTATCTATAACCCTCGAGTGGCCAACTCTCGGGTGTGTCTACAGCTACCTTAGATCACATGCACTGCAAATTCTCTAAGCTACTTCATTCCAAAGATGTGTCCATATTACACAGTAGTTCAAAGAGTGGCGGGAAAACTCATATTCATATGGTAGTTTTTACTCAAAAGACAAATTTTTAGCATAACGATAATCTTCTTCTCTATTCATTATTTGTAACAGTTACATATTTATATGGAAAACGACTAACAAAAATCCTATTTTTTAGTCGATAGAGTCTTTTAATAGATTGCCAATAGCAAAGGGACTTTAAATCCCATGATATACAATATTAAAGAGTCTTGCATGAGCCATAAAGTTTTTGAAACTGAAAAATAATAGAATTATAAAGATTCGGTCAAAATGTGTGCTCCTGGAATTTCGACGCCCGCTCACTTGTTTTCAAAAGTATGAAGATCCACATTCATTTCCCTTCTTACTAGAATGGTGATTGGAAGTGGAGTTGACCTACGAAATACTCAATACTAAACCATTAAATCAACATAAGTTAGTAGAATTCGATCAAATCCAAGAAATAAAGTTTTTACGCTTATTCATAGAAAGAGAGCACTTATTTTTCCTAGAGGTAATCAATTGACAAGGTTATTAAGGCTAAAAGGTTTAGATTTACATATTGAGCTCATTATACTGATGAGATTATTTTTACCTCATCATTTCCTCCCCTTCCTAAGTCCGAGCAGGTCCCTCCTGCTCTCTGGTGTGTCCCCTGTCCATCATTCCTTCTATTCATTTCCTCATACTTAGCACTGAGATCATACACATCATCTACCTTTGTGTCCAATATCTCTAGATTCCTCAAGAATCCCTGATGAAAAGTGACTCTTTGTCTCCATCTGGAAAAACTATCTCCACTCTGGTCTAGATTGGTATACACTGAAGGAGGTGGTGAAAGAAGCAAGGGAGGTCTGTACCTCATACCAATCCAGTTGATCTTTAATTCCTCCAGAATTTTGACCAAAGCTACTGCTCTTCCGTAGGACCATCTAATATTAAGAGGTGAAATTATTTCCCTCTTTTTGAGATTCATAGGAAGAGGGGTATACCTTTCTTCACATGCATGCCATGTTGGTCCTATTAATTGTGGCCCTTGTTCTTGAAAGTAATCATGACACAACCTGAGATTATTATTGTATTTGACTTGTACTTCCTTTTTAAGTTTCACACCCATAAATTGTTTCTTAAAAGAGAGAGGCTTCCTATGAGGGTATCTCATCTACAACCCTACAGTCTTTTCTACCTGAGCATACTCTCTTGATTTGTCTTGCTAGTGAAGTTGATTTTTCATAGTGGACAAGAATGATCTTAATTCTACTTCTCCCACAAAGAAGTTAATAAAGAAATTTGTATACTTTTCTAAGAGAAAATTGTGAACAAAGAACTCACACAACAAATTTTGTTGTTCAGGGAGTGACTCAACAAATACTTTTACAAATTCCTTGTCATTAGGGTCATGAGGGTAGTTTTGGCGAATTATTTGCAATTTCCATCTTAAAAGCTGCTCATTAAGAAACATGGAGTACAACCTAGATGGTCTTCTACAAGCTAATAGCAATTCACCAATTTCACAGGCATCCTGCTTACGCCTGATGGAAAGATTCTTTTAAAATGACTAATTCCCTCTTTAACCTATTATTTTCAAATTCCACATCCTTCAAGAGGTAACAATGCTCTATCCATTTCATTAACATTCGGGGAATGCATACCTGGAACCAGTCTATAACAATAGGTTCAGTTTGTGTCCCCTTTGATTCCATGATTGGTTGAGTATCACTCTCCTGTGAACTTTTTTCTAGCTCCACAATTTTACTCACAAAGGCATTTAACTCAACTTCCCGTTGATTCTTTTCTTCTTCAAAATCACTGAATAATTGCATAAAATTATTTTTCAAATCTTGAATACACTTATCTTTTTCACATAGAGCAACCTGATGCTACTTACCCTGTTCATTCCATTGTTGGATCTAGTATTGTAGCTGCTTAATAAGCTTGTCTTGTTCCTCCATTTGTGCAGTCAATTTGGCAATTTCCTGGTCTCTTTTATGTAAAATGGTACTTTGCACCTCAATTTATTCTTTCTGTTTGTTAATTTGTGCTTCGTCATCCTACAACCTGGCTCTCAATCCTTCAATTTCTACCTTTAACTTTTTGAATTCCTCATTTCTCTGACTGGATTCTTCATCCCCTATGTCCACAGAGAAGGACGCATAAGGAATTTCTTCATCAAGATGAGGCACATTTTCCTCTTTGGTGTCCTCAGGAAGGGATGAGTGAGGCACTTCTTCCACTTTTTCATCAACATGGGGTGCATTTTCTGCCTTAGTGTTCTCAAGAAAAGATGAGTAAGGCACTTCTTCTATTTCGTCATCAATTTGATGTACATTTTCTTCAACTTCTGGTATACTCCCTACCCTATCAAGAAACAGAGAAAATCCTCCCACAGGCTCATCTTCATTCTACTCTGAATGTGGCGATTGTATTTTGTCCCCTTCCTGTTCTTCAAGTGATAGGGTTTCCTCATTCTTTTCCTTAGGAAGTTGATCCCCTTGCTTTTTTGTTTTTTGTGTTCTTCATGCTCAAGTTTGTGGAGAATACCTTCCCATGGGACTAAGAGCCTATAGGGCACTTCCTTGGGTGTTCTTCATGCTTGAGTTCATGGAGAATACCTTCCCTATAGGACTGAGAACCTATAGGGTGCTTCCTTTGGGTCTCCTCCATGCTATAGTTTTTGGGGGACACCTTCTTTATAGGACCGAGAACCTGTAAGGAGCTTTCTCTTTTCAACTTCATAGTTCTGAGCAGTTATGGAGTCCTTTGCTTGCCCTGCACCTTCAAGTAGGTTAGATCGAGATCTACTTCCTCCATAGTTCAAGTATACATTTCTAACCCTACACTCTCCTTGATCTACTTTACCGAGCACTCATCAGTATTCGTGCTCGCTAAGGTGGGGGAAAAATGTATAGAAGTGAATTTTCACCCCATGTGTAAGTTCCCCTTTTTTTCCCTCTCCACTTTAGAAAACCAATTTCGGAGGCTTAATTCCACCTAAGCTCATTGCTTGCATCCCACTTGGTGCCTGTTTTGAGCGTCAATGGAGGCATTTCTATCAGGGATGCCATGCAGCCCATAGATGTCTGTGCGATGCGCTTATGTCCCTGGAAAATTCCTACGGCTAAGCCTACAGAGGCGTTACACTTCTCATTGGGAGTCAAGTTATAACGCCCCCTTCGGCCGACCGACCCGAATATGGTCATTTTTCTCCACTCCTTCAAATTCATCTCTTGAATAAGCTTTTCATCTTCTACACAATCCTCTAAGCATTCAAGCCAGCTTCTAAACAACTTCAAACACTCATTCTATCACTTCACAAGCTCACTTTCACTCACTCCAAGCATAAAAGCTCTCCATTACAACAAACACAAAACTCCATCTTTGGTAGAAAAAGTTGGGAATGAAACACCATTGCAACAGAGGCTCGAGTACTCTCATTTTCTCCCCGAAGTAGCCTTGAATGCTCTTGGTGGAGGTGGTAAGCTTCCATTTCTTTCCTTCTATCACTTGTTTGAGTTAGCACTTTACTGTTTTGTAGTGCTTTTGTGCTTTTCACTACATTATTCTCTTTATCTCATTTCTTTGGCTGTCCGTGGAGGTGGAAACACCTAAATGGGGGTCTAACTAAGGCAGGCCCCTATACATCCACCCAACATTTTCCTCTCTTTTTGTGTGTAGGTGGACGTGCTTTTGAGGAGCTAGTTGGCGAATGAGTTCTTTTGTGAGATTCTTCTCACCACCCTTACACTTGCATTTTTACTTTACCATATTAGAGAATATTTCATTTACTTAATCTTGTTATTTTGGCCCTTTAGTAATAGTTAGCTGGGTCGTTAGCCTGTTTTGATAGGTTTGAACTTGTCTATGTTGTTGGCTAGTCGTATGGATGCCAACGCACTTTAGAGATGCTAGTGCATCGCGCTTTCATCCAAGGACTGTGCTTCTATCCTTAGGTAGAGAGCTCCCTAAGGCGTAGTGTTGAACCTGAAAACTAGATACTTGGGATTGCAGAGTGGTTGCAGGGCTCTATAGTCCTCATCATTCTCATCATCATATCAAAACATCCCATTTAGTTGAGGTAAGTTAGGGAATCTTTCCACATCTTGGCCCTCCATGACCTGGGGCCTTGCACGTGGAGATTCCCATACCTTACAGGATTTTACCCTTTTTCCTGGGGTATTCCGACGTGCTTCAAGTATAGAAATTCTTGAGGTGGATAATGTTTAGCAGTTCTGCTAAGGGTTCTCCTTTAGGAGTAGCCAACTAATAAGCTTCAGAACTATAGCTTGTTGTGATGATAAATGGGCATAACCAATTGGGTTCAAACTTTCCTTTTCCATCCTGATTCAGTTGTACCTTTTGATTCTCTTTGAGGACCAAGTCACCAACCTAGAAGTTTTTTCCCTTGATCTTTTTATCATAGCTTCATTTAAGTTGATTCTGATAAACCTAAAGATGGTTTAACATGCTCAAACACCTTTCATCTAGGATCTCCAATTCATTTAATCTGGATACTCGAAACTCTTTGTTGTTGACCATGCCTTTTAGTGAGATTTGTAATGAGTGGATTTCAACTTCGATAGGCAAGACAACTTCTGATTCGTAAACTAAGGAGAAAGGTGTGGCACCAATAGGTGTTTGAATGCTAGTTTGATAAGCCCATAGAGTTGGTTTCAGTTGAAAATTCCAATCATTAGTATCTTTAGTGTGGTTTTGTTAGATGCTTCGGCCTGATCCTTTCCTTGGGGATAATAGGGTGTGGAGAATCTATGCTAGATAGAGAACTTGGAACATAGCTCTTAGATGTCTTGATTCTTGAATGGGGTCCCATTGTCCATTATAATTGTTTGGGGAATTTCATACCTACAAATCATATAATTCAAAATGAATTTTGATATCCATTTTCCGGTGATGTAGGTCAATGAAATTGCTTCTATCCATTTGGTGAAGTACTCCATTGCAGTAATAATAAACTTATGCCCATTAGAGGAAGCAAGAGAAATCTTACCTACCAAGTCTAATCCCCATTGCAATAAATTCCATGGTGTGGTGATGGGTCTCAACTCCTGTACTAGTGTGTGAACAAGGTCACTGTGTTGTTGGCACTGACAGCACTTTCGGGTATATTGAATACACTCTTGTTCCATGGAGGGCCAATAATACCCTATTCTTAGCAACTTTTGGACTAAGTTAGGTCTACTAGAATGGAACCTAAAAACACCTTCGTGTACCTCTTGTAAGGCATTGTGTGCTTCTTTTGCGTTTAGACATCAGAGTAACATACCATCCAAACTTTGACGATATAGAGTATCTTCTAGGATTGTGAATCGGGAAGTCCTACAGGTAAAGGTCTTCTTTTGGGTGGGTGTTAGGCCAAGTGTTGTGATACCATGTTGGATGTAATCAAATGTGTCTTGGTACCATGGGGAGTTAGGACCAAAAAAAACACATACTAGTTTTGATTCTGGGATGTCAAATATTGGTACAAGTAGTTGTTCCATAAGGAACTCATACTTACAACTATTCTATGGAATATCAAGAAGTGACCCTATTGTTTCCATTGCATCGGAAGCTCTATTGTTGATCCTAGGAATCTGTTCAAATGCTATTGTGGAAAAATATTCCTTGAAGCTATCTACCATCCTTTTATATGGCATCAGCTTGTCATCTTTTGTTTGGTGCTCATCGTTGACCTGTCTGATCACCAGTTGAGAGTTTCCAAAGACCTATAGTTCTTTTATCCTCCATTCAATAGCCATCTTGAGGCTTGTGATTAGAGCTTCATGCTCTGAGATATTATTTTTGCAAGGGAAAGCAATTATGTATGCCTTGGATATACTATCTCTTTGTGGTGTGAGAAATAAGATACTTGGTCCAGAGCCATGTTGACTGTGAGACCCATCAAAGTATAGGGTCCAATGGCTTGTTTGTTTTGTTAGTAATATGATTTCATCTAGGAAGTATATTGTAAGAGGCTTGTGATCTTCTATCGGTGCATCAACTAGTTGGTTTGATATGATTTGTCCCTTGATGGATCTTTTATCCACATAGTCTATGTACAACTCACTCAGAATCATTACTCATTTAGAAATTCTTCCTATTAGAGCTACTTTTGCTAGTAGATATTTTAGTGGGTCTACCTTTGAAATCAACTTTACTTGTTTGTTTAAGATATAGTGTCTCAGATTTTGTGTCACATATATGACCGAGAGACATGCTCTTTCTATGGGCGATTAGTTCAACTCGTAGCCCACCAGTGTTTAACTGATGTAGTAGACCGCTCTTTCTTTGTTATTATCATCTAGTTGTGCTAGGAGAGCTCCCAATGTTGCTTGTGTTCTAGACACATAGAGTATCATTTCTTTGTTTGGAATAGGCGCCATGAGTATAGGAGGAGTAAGTAGGTACTCCTTGACTTTCTAAAATGCTTGGTCACATCTCCCATCCCACTTGAATGTGATTTCCTTGTGTAGGAGATGGATGAATGGGCGACATTTGTCTTCCAATTGCATGATAAATCACTTGATATATTGTGGCTTTCCCTATAAACTTCTCAGTTGCTTCAATGTCTCAAGTGGAGGCATCTCTAGTATAGCTTTCACTTTCACAGGATCTACTTCAATCCCACTTCTTGACATTATGTACCCTAGTAGCTTTCCAGATGTTACTCTGAAGACACTTTTTTGAGTTGAATCTCAAGTTATATTGTTCTATCCGATCAAACACCTTTGCAAGATTGGACAAGTGATCTTCCCTTTTGATGGACTTTTCCAGAATATCATCCACATAGGCTTTCATGACTCTATCTAGCATATCATGGAAGATGGTCATCATTGATCTTTGATATGTCGCTCTTGTGTTCTTTAGGCCAAATGGCATGGCATTCCAGTAGAAGGTTCCCCAAGCACCAGTAAATATTTTTTTATGTTGATCATTAGGGGATATTTTATCTAATTGTACCCAGAGAAACCATCCATTAATGATAGCATCTCATGCCCTATTGTTAGATCCACAATCATGCCAATACTTGGAAGTGGGAAGTCGTCCTTTGGGAAAGCTTTTTTCAGGTCTCGGAAGTTTGTGTAGATCTTTATACCCCTAGTTGGTTTGGACACTAGTACTAGATTTGATATCCATTATGGATAATCGATGGGTCTAATGAAACCCACATCTAATAATTTATTTAGTTCTACCTTTACCAACAGTGCTATCTTAGGATGCATTTTCCTTAATTTCTACTTGATAGGTTTTTCTCCAAGGAATAATGGCCAAATGATGTACAACTAGTGCTAGATCTAGTCCAGGAATATCTGCATAGGTCCATGCAAAGTTTATCTTTCTATCATTGATGAATGTTGTAAAGTTTTCTTCTCTTCAAGATCAAGTGACACCGCATGGTATGTGATCTTTGGGTTCTCTACTATGCCAACATTTATGGATTCTGCATCTTCCACTAGGAGTGTTGAATTTTCTTCATACTTAGATATGGGGAGATTGAATCCTCCATCCTCAGGTGCCTCAGAGAGGTTTTTACCTTTGGATGCATCCTTTATTTTCTTCTTTTTGGGATCCGATAGAGCCACACTATGGTTTTCTCTAGGGGATCGTATTTTTATTTTTATATTATCTTTTTCATCATTGTGACTAGAGGATACAATCTCCCCATCAGAGTATGCATCATGTTCAAGTTCTATGATGAACCTTGCTTTGTGATCTCCTACGAGTATGTCTCTTCGAAGTCCCATGAACTCTACGATTGCTTCATCATTTTGGAATTGATCCAGAACAAGTGTATGTTTTTGTTGGTCCCATTCTATCGATTGTGGGTAGCAGAGGGGTAAGTTATCATCATTATCTGCAAAGCTTACAGCTGTGGTTGAAATGGTTAGGATGGCTTTGGTATCCTTCTCCCTTTGTGTTTCCAAGTCATCATCACTTGAGGTAGAGGAATTGCATTCAATGACAAAGGAAGGAGAATCCCATTTGTACTCATTAGAGTTCATTCCAGAATAATAATAATCATTTTTGATAATTTGGATAGGGGCTATGATTATGCTAAAGCTCTCAAATAATTCCTCACTGGGTAATTTGTTGTCCATACGATGGTATATATCCAATGTCTTAACACTAGTAGAAGGTGCTCGTTTCTTAAAAGGGGTACATCTAATTTTTGGAATAACCATGTATTTTGAATCATAACCTAGTCCCATATTTTTCTCTCACTGTTCCACTATGATAGGTTCCCATCTTCCTTTTTTGTGTAACCCAAGGCCACCTATTCCCTGATATCCCATTTGTTTAGCTAATTGATAACCTTTATTGTTAGGATTGATTAGAATGGGTTGTGGCTATTCTGGTTCTTTTTGGTCCTCTTTGTAGATCATTGATGACAAGTCTTCTTTGAATATCGCTTCATCCTTCATGTCTCCCCACTTGGTGAAAATTGTGGGTTTGTCTATCATTTGTACTATTTGAACATATTTTTCTTTGGGCCTCCATAAACCTTGGGTGTTGGTGGAAGCATGCTAATGCAAAATGCTTGGTTGAAGTGATTATTTCCATTACCCCTATCAAGTACTTGAACCTTGTTTTTCATTTTTGGTTTCTCACTTGATGCTAGTGAGGTCGATGGTAGCGTGGAAGGGTCAACATATAAGAATGAATGAAAGGATATGTCATTGTTGGGTATACGTCAGATTTTATTATACTTCTCTTCTAATTTTGCACAAAAATGGAAGGGTTCAGGATCAACATATAATGTCGCCTCCTTTCCTTTGTGAGGAAACTTTAGAAATTGGTGAAAGGTTGAAGGGACTACTTGTAATGCATGGATCCAAGGGAATCCTAAAAGGACATTATAAGGTAACTCAAGGTCAAGTACTTGACATGTAGTTTTGTAGTTGTTGGTCCTATCTGCCCTGGTAGCCTGAATGTTCCTTCAGAGTTCCTTTCAATGTCATCATAGGCCCTTATAGTAATGCTCTTTGCTTTTGTCTATCACATCGTCAGAATACCCCAACTATTTTACAAATTTTAAGGTACATATTTTTAGACTTGCATCGTTATCTATCAACACTCGTTTAACCATGTTTTTGTGGACACCAATCTCTATGTAGAGAGCCTGATTGTGAACTGAATTTTATGGAAGGTCTTTCTCAAAAAAGACTAAATGGTGATTGGCTATGATTTTGACAACCATGGCTTGGAACTGATTCGGATTGAGGTTGTTACGGACCGATGTTTCTAATGATTTTTCTAGTATCTCCCTATGTGCGGGTGATAATTTTAGCAGTTCTAGGATTGAGATCAATGTGGGAGTCTTCTTCAATTGTTCCACAATGTTGTAGTCATTTGACAACTTAGCTATGGGTTTAGGTGGGGCTCCCTATATTGTAACTCTCCCTCGATGGGTAGTTATGTTATAGTTGTTGTCTCTACCTCGTATAGTCACAACATCTACCCTAGTGTCATCCACTTGAGAGAAGTTACCTAGAACTGTGTCAACATAAGTGTAATTTTCATTGTGATAGTCTTGGTCCTTTCCTTTGTCATTCCTTTTAGCATGGTTTGGAATTGGATTTTTGTATATCTGGAGGTCCTTATTTCTAGGATGATGTTCGACATCCACTTCTCCTTTATCTATCAAGTCTTGTATGATGTGCTTGAGTCTCATGTAGTTGTTTGTTGTGTGTTCTTTGATTTTGTGGAATTTGCACAAGTCCTCATTGTACCATGGTGTTTTGAAGCTTGGTTCCTCATATTTTGGGTGATCATTGACCTTGATGAGGCTTTTTTGCTCTAGTTTATGCATGACCATCTCAAGTGACTCTCCTAATACTATGAACTTCCTTCTTGGTTGATCGTATTGCCTCTGTTACCCTCCCTAATTTTTCTGTTGTTTGATTGCTTGATTTTTTTAGGGATAAGTAGGTTGTGTATTTTGTGCATTATTAGGAGTATAGTTTGCTTGCACCACTTGAGGTTTTTTTTGAGGTTCATTAGGATTTTGTACATTCCATACTACTTTAGAATCCACTACCCCATCATTTGTAATGTTTTTGTTCTTGGCCCAAATTTTAGGTTTCTTGTTTGAACTAGAAGGATTATCTCTTGGGTTGTTTATCTCGATCACTCCTCTCGCTATGATGGCCCTTTCTATGTGCAGTCCCTTCTCAATGGCCTCTTTGAAGTTTACGAGACATAGCATGGTAATTCGGTAGTTGAATTTTTCTTGGACATTGGAAACGAATATGTCTACCAGCTCCTTGTCGGGAATAGGCCATTTGCATCGAATAGCCTTATGTCTCCATATTTGTAGGTAGGCGGTAAAGGACTCTCCTTGACTCTATTTAATCTTGGATAAATCTGTGATGGTGATGTCTTGTTTTATATTAAATGAGAAGTGAGTTACGAATTTAGTAGACAATTCATCAAAGCTTTTAATTCCTGGTGGTAGATGGGAAAACCACTCCATGGCGTGACAAGTAAGACTACGAAGGAAGAGCCTCATTAGATATGAATCGTTATTTTGGACTTCCATGCATGCTACTAAGAAATCTCTCACATGTTCTATTGGATCTCCCTTTGTATTTATCAAACTTTGGTATCTTGAAGTTTTTTGGAAAGGGGAGTATAGTGATGGACCGATCAAATGGAAATGGACATATATCTTGAAGGGTATAAGTCTTCTTTGATTTCCCTATCTACATATCCGATATTCTTTGATTCATTGCTTGTAGTTGCATTTCCATTTCTTTTTTTGGTATGTTTGTTTGGGGATCCTGCGTATAGTGGGGTAAAAGCACAAAACTGTGTCACACTTTTGACCAAATAAATAGTTCTGAGTGAAACATTTTCGGTCAAAAAAGTTTCAGCCAAATAGGTTTTGACCGAAACCACATGGCCTATACGTGGCACACAGGGTTTCGGCCAAATCCAAAAAAAAAAAAAAATTCACTTTCTCACTTTGAAATTGGCTTATTTTATGTGTGGGGATTCTATAAAAAGGGTTTCGGCTGAAACCCTTTCTACCGAAATTGTCTATGTGACATCCTAGTTGGCAACCAACTCATCTTTTTTCATAATTTTCTAAAACTTTCAACTTCAACTAAGTATTTCTTCAGTCAAAATGATATTTTAAAAAATAAAAGAAAAATACCCTTTTGTAGAGCTCAGAGTGGTGAATACAAATATATAATTTTTTTAATATTTTGATTAGTTTTAATATATTTTATTTTTAAAATAATGCAAGTAGGTTGTTCAATTTAAAAAAGAGGTTGATTAGAAATTTAAAAAAATAGTAAAACATATTAAAAATAAATTAAAAATATATGGGGCACTAGAGGAGAGAGTCCTCTTCAAAAGGGTATAATTTTTTTTTTGAAAATGATTAAAAAAAAATAGACAATAGTTGATGTCCCATGAAAACTGTCAAATTTTGACAAGTTTGACTTTAAAATGTTATTACGAGAAAAATATACATCAAAATTTGATTTTTTTCCATGCACTACATATTGAAGTTAACTATTTGGAGAAAAAAAATTAGGGAGAAATGAAGTTTTTTAAATTTGTTTCTTGACAACCCGTGAAGTAACTTTTTTCTGAAATTTTCAGCATTCCAAAATCTATTCTTAAATTGATAAAAAAAATAATGAAAACAATTTTTTAAAAATATAAAAAATTACAAGAATAAACTTCATCAAAAGTTCTACATTTCATTAGTTTACATAATTTTTAAATTCAAAACATAAAGACCACTTTTATGTGGTCGAAGTTCAGATTTTTTTTTGTTGTTGGTTGATTCCTTTATAAAGTGTGACACAGGTTTGTGCTTTTACCCAGTGACCTTGTTTTCCTACCATGTTTTGGTCATAGGTCGGGTATTGCAGAGGTACGAGACCTTGGTAACCATGTTGGGTGGAAGGAGGGTGAGCTCCTTGTTGGATGTAAGGAGGATTAGCTCTTTGTTGAATGTAAGGAGGGTTAGCTTCTTGTTGAACATAAGGAGGGTTAGCCCCTTGTTGTTGCGGAGGAGGGGTACCTTCATAGTGCATTAGCGGTACACCCTATTGTTGGGATAAGTTGTACTGAAGGTTTCCCTAATGGTGTGTTAGTGGGGTACCTTATTGTTGGGGTGAACTCTATTGAAGGTTTCCTTGGTGATGTGTCGGTAGGATATGTTGCAAGAATGGAAAGACTGAAGGTGTTTTCATTGATGTCAACCAGTCAACTGGTTATCATCTAGTTGTTGTTGGCTATATATGTTGAGGATATTGAGAAAATTTTAATGAAGATATGTTACAAGTGTTCAGTGGTTGCTCCGAGTTTTGGTCCATATTTTCTCCTATGGCTATGTAGTTCATACATGTTGTTCATGGTTGTTAGAAGATGATATATCCATATTTTTGGCTGTTGATTTGTTGTATAGTGCAAGTTGTGTTCACCAGTTGTGAACTGTGGTTTTTTGTGTTTCTAGTTGAGGTCTAGGAGAAATGTTGTTGGTCATAATTTCTCTTTGATGAATTCTTATGACTTGCAGTTCTAGAGTTGAGTTTCCCTGATTCTATTGAAGATAATTTTGGTATCTGTAAGATTCGTGCTTAATGGTTCTATGTGTTTTACACTGGTTTGATCGGCTTTGTGTGAAATACTAATTTTGAGGATGATGAAGCGTGTTGGATCTTTTTGGGTCCCTTGAAGCGTTTGTTTGGGTCTCCCTCATTCTAATTCCACCCTAGGATGTTTTGGTGCTAACCTAATTTTAATTTGAATTTGGATGGCCGACTTTGGATATGTTTCAAATTTTAAGATGGTATAAATACAAGATGAGTTAGTGGTGAAGAAATACACAAGAGAAAAGAAGAGGAGTGATAAGAGAAAAGAGGAAGTGCAATTAGATGTAACATTGATTCTATTCAGTGAGTGTGTGTGATGCAAGTGTGGCAAATTAGTGTGAAGCTTAATGTTGAGTTTCCAGATGCAGTGAGCAGAAGGTGAACTCTATCATTCATGCTAGTAGATCGAGTGATTGTGGTGGAATCATTTGTTGCATTGGGATTGTATTCTCTCTGTAACAAGTCTTCTTTGTCTTCTTTGTATCTCTGTGGCAGTGAGTCCTCCGGGTTGTTAGCTTTGTTGGACAGTGAGTCCTTGTTCTAGACAATGAGTCCTTGTTTTGGCAGTGAGCCTTTTGTAATCAGTTTTGATATTCTCTATAGTGTGAGTTAATCCTCGCCATGGTTTTTCCCTCATTGGGTTTTCCACGCAAATCTGGTGTTATTGTGTTTATGTGTTGGATTTGAGTTTCTACATTAACATTTGATGATTAATCATTTAAGAAGTATTAAGTATTAGTTCTAGTGATTGAATTAAAGGTTTAATTATGTGACAAATAATTCACCCCCCCTCTCAATTTTCCTATTCAACAATTGGTATCAGATCATGGTTCCTTGGTGAAGAGCTTAACACTTGAGGGAGGTCTGGGATGGCTGGAAAAATGATTTATGATTATCCAAGGTTTGATGGAACTAATTATGGTATCTGGAAAGTATTGATGGAAGAGTATCTGGAGTATTGTGGGTATGATGTGGAGGAATCTTACAAAAATCCTTACACTCCTCCTACTAATGGTCGAAGTATGCCTGAAGAGATCAAATCACATGAAGCGAAAAATAAGGTGAAGTATATCTTGAAGAATAGTTTGGTACATTCCGAGTTGATTAAAGTTTAGAATTTGAAGACTACTAAGGAAGTTTGGGATGCCTTGTAAAGAGAACATGATGGTGATGAAAGAGTTAAAGAAGTGAAACAACAGAACTTGGATACATAGTTTGATCGTCTACATATGTTTGAAGATGAGAATGTTAAAGCTTATGTACATAGATTGGATGAGATAGTGGCTTGAATGTGAGGACTTGGTTCTACTATAGATGAAACCAAGATTATAAAGAAGATTCTCAAATCTCTTCTTGATGCTTAAAGTGAGAAGGTGAGTGCTATTGAGAAGACCATAGATTATAAGACCTGCACTAAGGATATTTTGTTAGGATTTTTGACATTTTATGAGATGAGAAAGCCAAGTTTAAGGAATGGATGCAAATTAAACACTTCCTTTAAAGCTACAAAATCTGAAGATCCAGATGAAGAAAACTTTGATGAAATAGAAGCTAAATTTTTAAGAAGGATGAGGAAAGGCTCTGGTAAGTATGAAGGTAAGTTTCCCTCTAAATGTTTTAGTTGTGGATAAATAGGTCATTATGCTACAAAGTGTCCAGAAAGAGCTAAAAAGAATGAACAAAGAAATGAGAAACAAAAGAAAGGAAAGAAGATTAACAAAGCTTACAATGTGAATGAGAATGTTAGTATATCTTATGAGGATTTAGAATATGAAGACCTAGATGACAATGAATGCTTGTTCTTGGATAAGAGTAAGTTTTTTAAGCTTGATAAATATGATGGAGGATTGGTTATGTTTGGAGATGATGTTGGTACTAAAATCTGTGGGATAGGTTTAGTAAGTTTTGATGGCAAGCATCATAATGACAATGTCTACTATGTTAAGGGTTTAAGGTATAATCTATTGAGTGTTGGTCAGATGTGCAAAAAAGGATATGATCTTTGTTTAAGGATGAGAGATGTGAGATTTGGAAAGGATTCGAAACATTGATTGCTACAAGAAAGAAATTTGAAGGGAATATCTATCAACTTAAGGGTGTTGATGGATGATGCTTTATGACTCAGATTAATGACATTGGTTATGGAATAGGAGAATTTGTCACATGAATTTTGATAACTTGGCAAGGATCGGTGTTGTTCAATCCTTGAGATATTTATCAAGAATTACAAAGCCTTTTAATGCTATTTGCAAGAATTGTCAGTTTGGAAAGCAAGCAAGAAATAATTATAGATCAAAGGAACAATCTACTACCAGACTACTAGATTTAGTTCATACAAATCTTTTTGGTCCTACAAGAGTGAGAATCCTACTTGGTGAAAGGTACTTTATGCTTTTAATTTATGATTATTCTAGATATACATGGGTTACATTCCTTAGGGAGAAATCAAATGCATTAGATAGATTTAATACATTCAAAGCTATAGTTGAAAATAAAGTGAACTTGAAGATAAAATGCTTAAGGTCTAACAGAGGTCGAGGAGTCACCTCCCATGAGTTTAATATGTTTTGTGAAGTGCATGGAATAAAAAGACAGTTATCTGCTCTAAGAACTCAACATAATGGAGTTGTTGGAAGGAAAAATAGAATAGTTCAAGAAGCTACTAAATCAATGATTACTGAGGCTTGGTTACTGAAATTTTATTGGAAAGAATCTATTCATACTATTGTTTATGTATTCAATTGAGTTCAAGCAAGAGAAAATAGTACAAAGACTCCCTATGAGCTATTGCATGGAATAATTCTTATTGTTAAGTATTTCAAGGTATTCAGAAGCAAATGTTATATCAGAAGAGATGAAGAAACTTTGTGTAAGTTTGATGTAAGAAGTGAAGAAGGCATTTTCCTTTGATACTCTACTAAAAGAAAGGCATACAGATGTTTCAATAAAAGACTGAGAAAGATTGTAGAAAGTTCAAATTTCAAGGTTGATGAGATAGTGAAGAATTCTATTGACATTAATGGATATGAATCTGATGAGCTTGATCACATAAGAATTGAAGAGATTGTGGAAGAACAGGAAAAAGAAGAGCAAGAGAAACAGGATGAATAGAATTAAAGAGAAGAAGATGCTCTAGTGATGTCCCCTAAGATGCCTAGATATGTATAGAAGAACCATTCAGAAGATCAGATCATTGGAGACAAGACAAAAGGTGTATTAACTAGAAGCAGAGATACTGCTGAAGTGAATTTGTGTTTACTTTCTGAGATTGAACCAAAGACTGTAAGTGAAGCTTGTAAAGATGAACATTGGAAGGAAGCAATGAAAGAAGAACTTATGTAGATTGAGAAGAATCAAACTTGGGAATTGGTCCCAAGACCCACAAACAAAAACATCATTGGATCAAAGTAGTGTTGTGCCCTCAGCACACACGCCCCATTCAGAACGGGGACCCTCTTTTCTTTCGCCTTGTCGGGTCATTTTGTCACCACCTCATTTTGCATACCTCATTTTGGTGTCCTTGATGGTCAGCGTACCTCCAAAATCTCATCTTAAGTTGACCGTGTTTCATCCCCTCCATTTTGGCTAAGTCTTGGTGCCTTGCGAAGCTTCCTTGGCAATTTGCCTTTGCCACCAGCCTTGGGGCCTGGCGGGCTCGCCTCATCGGGTTTCCTCTGGGTGTTCATTGTTCCAAAATGGCAGAAGGCTTCTGCCTTCCTGAACCCTGGGACCCGACCCCTTCTTTGCTTCCCGTTTAACTTGAGAAAGTTTTTGAGCTGCTTTTTCCCCTGTCGGGCCCAACCATCCGGATGTCTATGTCTGAAACTTTGTGCTATCTTCATTGTTTCTGAATGGCCAAATTGCGATGGCACTCCGCCCTCCGGGTCCCGAGATCCCCTTCGCTGATAGTTTGCAAAATGACATTTCAGACGATCGTCTGACCACGCCCTTCTGGCCCCTAGACCCCAGACCTCCCGCCGCCGTCTGAGATTTCAATTCACCAACTCTCTTATCATCCATACGGGCATTAAATGAGGGTATTAATTGCATATTGGGGTATAAATATTTGGCCCAACCTATCTTTTTCATTTGTCAGGTTTTCCAGAGGAGTTCAGAGTGTGTTCAAGGAGTTTAGTGCATCTGTCGCCTGCCGCCCTCATGTCTGTGATCATCATTTGCCCATCCTTGGTGGATTTCACAGCCTCTCTCATCAGACTTCCGAGGTAGGTTTTCCATCCACCCTCCCGTAAGGTTTTTTATGATTTTGCGCTTAAAACTATGAGTAAAATGGGCTAAAAATGCTTCAACTTGATAAAGCATGACAACACCAGAAAAAACCCATGTCTTGAAATCCTAAGAAACCTCCAAAATCACCATCTAAAACGAATCCAGAGTCAGACCTCGCCGTCGTCGTTCTTCATACAGGGCATTCACGCCCTCTGGGCCCGCGCCAACCCGTCACCGATGGAAACTTAACAAATAAATAAACTTTTTCAAATGGAAAAATCCACTCCTGAGCCCGCAACCCCAGATCTCCTTCAGTAGATCATCATCAAACTTATCAAACGACTTGAAATTTGGCCTCCGCCGAAGCTTCCCAGGCCCACAACCCCAGAATTTTGTGTCTGAAACTCCGTGAAGTTTCTGCCATTCTAAACGGTGAGGAGAACCCATCCACCCAGGATCCGGGGCCCGCCTCGCCTTTTGCCATCCAGGGTTAAACTCGAATGCCAAACATGTCCTCGGGTCCCGATCCAAGGACTTCCATCCTCAGACTTCCAAGGCAACTTCGCCCCTTTGAAGCAGCTGTCTGGTGAAGTCTTCCTGCCCCCAGGTCCCGACCACCCCTTTCCCATGAAAACTAATGAACGATGAACATTGATGTCTTTGCCCTCGCCCGGTCCCGCCCACCAGGATTCCATCTCATGTCATCTAGCGAAAACGGGAAAAGCATGCCCGCCTTCCCGACATTCAGGGTCCGCTCTCCCAATCGCCGAGAAAATCTTCACAAGGAATCTAGCGGCCGAGCTTAATGTCGGGTCCGGTCCGTCGGGCCGCTCCCTCTGGACTCCTATGTTGCGCCTGCCATTTTCAAACGGCATATCACTGACAGCTTTCTGCCCCTTCAAGCTCGAATGCTTTAAGATTTAAGGGTCACAATCGGTCGTCCTTTCACCTCCTGGGTCCTAGGCCCCGGAGTTTCAACCCCAGAACTTCGTTTCTTCCTGGTCGTTTCAAATAGCTAAATCCTAACGGCTTTCTGGCCTTGTACCTCTGGATGCTCCTAAAGTGATCAAAATAACATCAAATTTGAAAACCAACCTCAACCCACATGCTCAAATTCGACCCTCTTTGACACAAGTCTTTCAAACCATCAAAATATGAAGATGGGAGAAATCACCCGGATTTCCCTACCTCATTTTCCCTTGAAAACAACATTCCTGCTATGGGAATCCGGCCCCCTGGGCCCGTGTTGTCCAAAATCCCTCCAGAAAATTACTAACGACATTTGGAAGTAAAAGTTTGATTTTATGAATGATAAATTGTCTAATTGGATTTCATCCACGGGATTTCAACTAATGTTAATGCTTTCATAATTGGTTGTACTTATTACGTCTCTGTTTGTAGGATATATGGAATCAGGTGCAGGACCCTCAGGGGCGGCTGCAAAAAAACATAAAGGAAAGAAAGTGGGCAAGACTCCTCGTGGAAGAGAGGACAAAGAAAAAATAAGTACCAGTTCCAGGGTGAGCCCCTGCATTCAAAAATCATCACCGACTGGAAGGAAATCACATATACCAATATCGGCCATGTCGATATTGATGAATTTAAGCAAAGGGTCAAAGTCCACCCAAAAAATGACAATGCCAGATTGATTAGACAAATTGGAATTGCCAAAGTTGTAGGATTCCCTCCATCCCTCATTTCCCTTGAATTGGTCATGGCTTGTTGGCAGGCCTATCAGCCACAAATGTGAACCATTGTTGATAGGGACAAAAATATTCTTGTTGACATGTCGGGTGAGGCAATTACTAAGACCTTTCGCATCCCCGCCTTTGAGGAGATGGAGATGCCTACCATTGAAGAGTGTAAAGCAACATGGGACGAGGACCCAATGGGTTGTAAGAAGCTAATAAATCAGTATTGGCTCAAGGAGAAAAGGGGCAGCGCTGCAAAGGTTCCTCAGGAACTCTTCCACAGCAACTTTCACGAAGACTACCATGACTTGGTAACTATGTTGAGCAGAGTGATGGGCCTCCCCACCGCTGCCTTTTTCCAAGAGTGGATGGTATATTTCGTAGAGAAGATCCTCTGTGGGGATGAGGATGTCACTACAAAGGCCTCATTCTACTGGGGAGGCATCATAAGCGACTGCTTTCACAAGCAATTCATGAATGTAAAAAAGACTTCCAAATTCTACATGACCTCCAATCTAGTATACTCACTGGCCAAGTAGAGGCAATATAGTGGATTGTTCGTGGCACCTGATGAGGAACCAGGTCGAGCATTAAAGGTCTATGACAGATACCCCCAACTCTAATTCAAAAATTTCAAGAAAGAATATTGCAGGGTGAACGACGCCTTCATTGGCCACATCACCAGATTGCTAAGAGGGGATTTTGAGAGAAAGGTTTCTCACAGTGCTTGGGAATTCCTAAAGCAATATGCCTTCCTATTCATACAATACCCTAAGTTTACATATATTTGTGCCCAGGGTTTCACAGAAAGGCCAAATAAGCTACCCCCGTACCCCAATGACTGGATTATATTGTTAGAGCTTTCCCGGCAGCTGCAGCATATACATTCAGTCCTCAGCGGAAAACACTTGGCAGGGATCCCTTATCCCTTAGCTTTCGGCCGAGGAATGTACAAATTGCAAACTTCCCAGTGTGTTGTGAATTTTGAGAAGGAATTGGCAGAGTACCATTTCTACCTACACACTGCTCGCCCACGAATGGACCCATATGGGCATGTAAGAAAGGCACTAGGACCAGGGTTCGCCCATTTGCATCATGTTGAAGATTTTTGGGCAGATTGTCAAAATGACAAGGAGGTGTGTGCAAGGCATTACATGCGGATGACCACATACTTCGTAAGAAGGGTGCAACTATTTCCCATATCGGATCAAGTCGAAGAAGATGAAAGCACCATAATGGACCTTAGATACAACGCAGTCGCTAACCTATAACTGCCAATGATAGACTGGGATGAACAGGAGGTCGATGACCTCGATATTATCACCAAGCCAATTTAGGCTCATACTAAAGAATGGTTTGATAGAAAACTAGCCCAATTGAAGCAACAAGGGGTTATTCTAACATATGAGAGGCTTAAGAGTGAGCCTAGTACTATGGAGGATGTTTCTGCTACCACTTCAACAAGAGGGACATCCAAATATCCTCTGCTCACAAGGTTAAAGAAGAGGAAAGGGATTGAGGTAGAGCAGTCACCGGATCCCAAGGTTTATTCATGAAAAAATTCAGGAGGCTCACCCTCTAAGAGGCCCAAATGGATGGGAAGCGTTGTGGAGAAGCCACCAATTCAAGAAGATCCCCTTCAAGAGGGTGAGGTAGGAAAGACTGGTCAGCCAGAACCTCCTCTGGCTCTCCCTATTTCCACCACCCTTCCATCTGTTTCCCAGGCCATGGTTGCCACATCCCCGCCTGCGATAGACATCTCGGTCCATCTCGCCTCCTCTCCCCCAGCTGGGCCCATAATAATGGTTGACTCCTCTACTATAACTTCTCCACTTTCCTCCGCTGCCATGTCACCTACTACATCGCTTCCACTGGCAACAACAACAATACCAATGCCCACACTCACTTTTCCAGAAGCTTTCTCGAGGCATATGCAGAATGTCCCCTCTGAGATCTCTCAAATATTTTTGGATCCCACCATCCAAGTTGTCGTAGCGCAAGTCCTCGCCAGTGCTATGCCCTCACAACCCCCAACAGGACCACTAGCAATGGAGGCCACAATGCTAATCTCAGAAGAATGGGAGAAGCGGGAGAAAGAAGCTTCGAAAGCGGCTGAGGAAGAAGTCGATGATTACCACGAACAACCAGAGTATGAACACTAGAAAATTGATAGGGTGGTCCGTGAAGAAGAAGAAACAGGGTCTTCTGAAAGTGGAGATGAAGGAGAAGACTTCGGTGACAAGGTTATTACATTTGATGATGATTTTGAGGAGGAAATGGCCCGACAATTAAGAGATGATAAAGAAGGGCAAGAAGGTGACAGGGCGGCAGAAAATGTGGAACTCCCTACAGGGGAACAGCAGGAGGATGTGTCATCTCCTCATAGATAAGAAGGAAATATAGAAGAAGACAAGCCCGAGGGTGAGGCTCAAGCTGGAAAAAGCCTTGAAATTAGACAGCCTGAGGAGCATGTGCACAAGGATGAAAAATTTGAAGAAAGGGAAGAGAAAGAAATTGAGAATGGAGAAAGTCCCTGAGAGTGATTGCCTACTAAGCCTGCCATCAAGTGCCTTGTGTTCATCCAGGACTCCGATGAGGAAGAAGGAGACAACACTAAAATGGAAAAATGGGCTCCCACAAGTGAACAAATAGAAATCCTAACAAAGGAGGGCGAGGGTGATCGTGAATCGCCTAAAGAAAAATCTGCTATGCCCGAATGGCTAGAGAGGCAACTTGAAAAGAAGACTCCTACCCCAAAGGATCCAAGAGCAAGACTGAAGGCTATCTTAGTCCGAGCGCAGATCACAACCAGGAAAGAGAAGAAGCCCAAAATCATATCCAAGGTAACGATGGATGCTTCTAGGTCCCGCATTGTGCAGGTAGCAACACTAGTGGTGGGAAAGGAAGGAGTAAGCTATAATATCTCCACCATTGATTTAGGAATAGCTACCAAAGAGCAGAAGGTGGATCACCTAGAGGATTATGTTGCCACAATGGTGCATTTAATTCAGCAGGATAAAATTTCAAAGGATGAGCTTAAGGCACAGGTAGCTGATCTGACAGCTTACATTCAGCAATGGTCCTCAACAAAAATAAATGCTACCACATCCACAGCTCCACCACAACTGTTGTCCAAGGAAAAATTTGATAAGCTAGAAAGGAGAAAGAATCTGGACAAGACTATAAAAAGATGGTTCCGACAGGTTCTAGACATCGGAAATATGGGCATTGGTCAAGCTGTCCAGATAGCCAACAAGTTCTTGGACTTACAGCAGTCTCTCGAGAGCACAAGAAGGCTCTGCTCTGAATTCCCAGCAAGTTATGAGTCCACCTATCCAAAGATCGAGGCTATCCTCAAGTTGCCTAGCACAACATGAGAAAACGAGCTCGCGTTCAAAAGGGACGACCATTAGCTGATGGATGTATGGAGGCGGGACTTTGATAACAGGAAAGAAAGATTGGGGTGAGTAATTGACAAAGTAGATCCTGATATTGAATGGGTCAGAGAGATTAGGGAGGATTGCATCTGATACTTGAAGCTAATGACGAGCTATGAGATGCCCATTGTGCAAATGGATCCAGATAAAGTAAGGCCTCATTTCCAGAAAAGGATGGAAGACGGGATATCAGATGAAATAACCACTGACTTCATGAGTTTTGCAGCCTGAGCCTTCACCCAGTCAGAGTTGTTTTAGGACCACGCTGCCAAGTAGGAAGAGGATTGGGAAAGGCTCCTCGAGCACTCCAAGGAATGGAGCTATCAAGTGTTGCGGTCTGAGATCATAGAGGTCGACAAACTCCAACCAGTAATCTTGAAATTCATGGAGTATGCAGCTTTGAAGAAGTAGGGAGGCAGCCCTATTGTTAGTGAAGAAATTCTAAAGGAATAGCTACAACAGAAAGAGCAATCAGCAAAAGACAAAATGCTACAGTGTTGTCACTAGAAGACAAAATAGGGATATGGACAAAATTGTATTTTAAATTGTAATATATTGGGGGGTAGGTAGAACCCTAGTTTGTAGTGAATCTTGGCCACACAATGAGGTTAAATCTTGGCCATTCATTTTACTTTTTGGGCACTATAAATGGGGGGGTCTCCTCTCATTTTCAAAGAGAGTTGAGTTGTTGTAAAGACATGCTGCAGAAATTTCTAATGAAAATACATTGACTTAGTGCATTTTCTGAGTTCTTCACATGTTTCATGATTCAATCTCCATTGTTAGATGCTTTATTTAGATTTAAATTGTTCAAGTAGATTTTAGTAATGTTGTTCTGTGATTATAGAAATTTTTGTTGTGTTGATGTCTTCCAGTCCATACTTTTTGTTGTTGGTAAATGGTCTTGTAAAGTTAGTCTGGGCTGAAATTTGAAGCTGCTTTTAAACTTTTATCTTTATTCATGCATGAAAATGGTGGATGAATGGTAAAATATCTGCAGACCTTTGAAGATAGCACATATTTCACGATACTATAGGTTTTTTGGTTAAGTGGAATCTTGTTTCAAGGAAGTTGTCCATAGCAGAACCTCCATGATCAATGTTCACAAATAGTTTCAGATCCATAAACCTTCTCTCTTCCTTGCCCCTTTTCATTTTTTTTTAATGAGTGACCTATGCTAAGGTTCATTGCACATTGCAAAGCCAAAACTTAAGGAAAATATTGAAGTTTTAGATTGTTGTCCGAACCTACAGTGAAATGCATCTTAACTCCCATCTCAGAAACTTCAGATTTTAAGATCCACTTTGCATCCAGCTACGTAAGTCTGCCCTTTGATTACCAAAAAAATCACATCAAACATCAACTGAGGAGTTCCATGCAGGTCATGACTTGACACCCGAGAGACCTTGGGGATATTTTCAACAACTTGTTGTTGGAGATTTCCTTTCAAGAGAGGTAGTGCACATACACACTGCCTGTGTTGAGAAAGTGTGCAAAACACCCATCAACAAGTAGGTATTCAAAAATAAGTTTAATGAGAATGGATAAGTGGTTAGAAACAAAGTGAGGCTTATGTGTAAGGGTTACTCAAAAGTAGAAGGTATATATTTTCAGGAAAACCTTTGCTCTGGTAGCAAGAATGGAAGCTATAAGGATGTTCTTGGCATTTGCTACTCATAAAGACTTTAAGGTCTATCAAATGGATGTCAAGTCAACATTTTTGAATGGTGAGATAGAAGAATAAGTTTGTATAGAACAACCAAAAGGATTTTAGTTGATAGATCAACCAGATATGGTGTGCAGATTGAAGAAATATTTATATGGATTCAAGCAAGCTCCTAGAGCTTGGTATGCGAGATTGGACAGGTATTTGATTCAGCAAGGTTTTAACAAAGGTATGTGGATAGTAATCTATACTTTAAGATTTAAAATGACAAAATCTTGATTGTAGTAGTGTATGTTGATGACATTATCTTTGGAGGAAATAAGAATATATGGAAGATGTTTATACAAAAGATGTAGAAAGAATTTGAAATGTCTATGTTTGGGGAGATGAATTTCTTTCTTGGACTATAGATTAATCAAACAGAAAAAAGGAATTTTCATTTCACAGTCTAAGTATGTGAGAGAGATGTTGAAGAAGTTTGGATGGATGGTTCTAAACCAGTAAGTACTCCTATGGTGACTAGTTGCAAATTGGGTAAAGATGATGATTCACCTAAGGGTGATCAAAGAAAGTACAGATCTATGATTGGTAGACTACTACATTTGACTGCTACTAGACTAGATATTATGCATGATGTTTGTCTTGTGGCTAGATTTCAAGAAGATCCTAAGGAAACACATGTTGTTTTTGTTAAAAGAATATTCAAATATTTGAATGGCACTCCAGATTATGGATTATGGTATCCTAAAGATACTAATTTTACATTTAGTGCCCATATAGATGTAGATTGGGCTAGATGTGTAGATGATAGAAAAAGTACAAGTGGTGGTGCATTCTTTCTTGGATGCAGATTGGTGGCATGGTCGAGTAAAAAGAAAGATTCAATCTCCTTGTCTAATATTGAAACTGAGTATATTGTTGTTGCATCCTGTTGTACACAAGTTCTATGGATGAAACAGACATTGAAAGATATCACAGTGGTATATGATGATCCCATTTTTATTTTGTGATAATACAAGTGCAATTAACATTTCAAATAATTTGGTGATGCACTCAAGGATGAAGCATATATCTATCAGGTATCATTTCTTGAGAGAGAAGGTCATGGGGAATGAAGTAAAGCTTGAGTATGTTTTGACGAAGGATCGGATTGCTGATATTTTCACGAAGTCTCTTCCTAAAGATACTTTTGCGTATTTTCGGGAGAAGTTAGGGGTTATTTCCCCTCCTTTCTTGCACTAGATGCATATGAAGATGCATCAGTCTGGTGGATCCATGGATCTAACCTTCTTTTAGACTGATGTTTTGGTGGCTACCTCTCAGGGGGAGCAAGTAGTATCAGGTGTTGTCATTTTGTGTATTCTATTTTTCATGTCGAAGGAGAAATCAATGTAAAATATTATTTTTCCTTTGCCATTGATGTCAAAGGGGGAGAAGAAGCATGTGAAAAAGAAGGAAAAAAAAAAAGAGAAAAAAAAAGAGAGGAAGAATGGGAGAAGAAGCGTGCGAAAGGAAAGGAAGCATATAAGAGATTATCTACTAAGGGGGAGAAACAAAAAAGTGTATTCAAAGCTAGTATGTTGTCTTTGATGGTTTTTCGCATCATGTGTTGTCATCAATGAAAAAGGGGGAGATTGTTGCAAGAATGGAAAGATTGAACGTGTTGTCATTGATGTCAACTAGTCAACTGGTTATCAACTAGTTGTTTTTTTATGTCGAGGATATTGAGAAAATTGTAATGAAGATATGTTATAGGTGTCCAGTGGTTGCTTCGTGTTTTGGTCTAGATTTTCTCCTATGGTTGTACGGTTCATACATGTTGTTCATGGTTGTTAGAATATGTTGTATCCATATTTTTGGTTGTTGATTTATTGTATAGTGCAAGTTGTGTTCACCAGTTGTGAACTGTGGTTTTATGTGTTTCTGGTCGAGGTCCAGGAGAAATGTTGTTGGTATAGATTTCTCTTTGATGAAGTCTTATAACTTGTGGCTCTATATTTGAGTTGCCCTGATTGTATTGAAGATAATTTTGGTATTTGGAAGATTCGTGCTTAATGGTTCTATGTGTTTTACATTGGTTTGTCCGACCTTGTGTGAAATACTACTTTCGAGGATGATTAAGCGTGTTGGATCTTTTTGGGTCCCTTGAAGTGTGTGTTTGGGTCTCCCTCATTCTAATTCCACCCTAGGATGTTTTGGCACTGACCTAATTTGAATTTGAATTTGGATGGCCGACTTTGGATATGTTTCAAAGTTGAAGATGGTATAAATACAAGATTAGTTAGTGGTGAAGAAATATAGAAGAGCAAAGAAGAAGAGTGATAAGAGAAAATAGGAAGTACAATTAGATGTGACATTGATTCTATTCAGTGAGTGTGTGTGATGCGAGTGTAGAAGATCAGTGTGAAGCTTAATGTTGAGTTTCTAGATGCAATGAGCAGAAGGTGAACTCTATCATTCATGCAAGTAGATCGAGTGATTTTGGTGGAATATTTTTTTGCATTGGTATTGTAGTCTCTCTGTAACAAGTCTTCTTTGTCTTCTTTGTATCTCTATGGCAGTGATCCCTCTGGGTTGTTAGCCCTGTTGGATAGTCAGTCCTTGTTCTGGATAGTGAGTCCTTGTTTTGGAAGTGAGCCTTATTTCTGGTAGTGAGCCTCTTGTAATTGGTTTTGATATTCTCTATAGTGTGAGTTAATCCTCGCCGTATTTTTTCCCTCATTTGGTTTTCCATGTAAATCTAGTGTTATTGTGTTTATGTGTTGGATTTGAGTTTCTGCATTGGCATTTGATGATTAATCATTTAAGCAATATTAAGTATTAGTTCTGGTGATTGAATTAAAGGTTTAATTTTGTGACAATTGATTCAACCCCCTCTCAATTGTCCTATTCAACAGGATACCTTGTTGAGGGGACGAATTGGTAAGGGTACCATGTGGCACACCTTTTTGTTGAGGTGAACTATATTGAAGGTTTCCCTAATGGTGCGTTGACGGGTTACCTTGTTGATGGGATGAATTGAGAAGGGTACCATATGTCACACCTTGTTGTCAATACTATTGACTAGGAAGGGGACCATGTGGCCCATCTTGTTGATTGGAAAGGGTAACCTGTGGTACACCTTATTGTTCGTGCTATTGATTGGGAAGGGGACCATGTGGCCCACCTTGTTTATTGGAAAGGGTACTTTGTGGCACACCTTGTTGTTGGTATTGTTGAATAGCAAGGGGACCATGTGTCCCACCTTGTTGATTGGAAAGGGTACCCTGTGGCACACCTTGTTGTTGGTATTTTTGATTGGGAAGGGGACCATAGGACCCTCTTGATTGATGGTACTATTGTGGAAATTTCCCTTGTTGATTTAGTACATTTTGGGAAGGGTGAATATACGAGGTGTTTTGAGGCACGTATTGCCATGGTGGTGAATTGTTTCTTTGTGGTGCGTATTGGGATGGACCTTCTTGATATTGTTGGGCCATTCACTTGTTCGATTTGAGTTGGTTTTCTATACAATGGGTTTTCTACTGGTTGATATTTTCCTTGTGCAAATACGGGTGGCATGTTTTGGATCTCCAATGATTTAGGTATTTCTCTTACAACTGAGTTATCTCCTAAGGTTATGAGATGAGGATCTTTGAGAGCTTCCACGTTGAAGTATATAGGAAATTTAGCACCACTCTATGCTAATTTGAAAAAGTGTTCAGATATTTTCTTAGGAGTTTGTCCATCAATTTTATCACCTTGGGATTATTTGAATGTTGAAATGGTTCTTCATCATTTATCTTTTCCTCACTATCCACCTCCTCTATAACCATATTCTTTGGGTTCTTGTTTGCTCTTTCTATTGCTTATTATTGTCTACGGATCACCTCTTCCTCACTAGGTGTTGTGTTGAATGTGGGTCTCTTTTGAGGTGTTTCAAGGTCACTTGGCCTATAGCCCCATGGGCTAATTTTGTCATTTGTGGTGTTTGTCGGGGGTATGCTAGTGTTGCTTTTGTTCACCTCTGTGTTTTTTTATGTTGTGATCTCATAATTTTCATAAACAATTGTCAAGCTTTTGTGAACATTTTGTGACTCCTAACTATGGAATGAAAGAATGCTTTTAATTTTTTTGGATTTTCTATTTTAAGGAAAATGAAATTTTGTTTGTTTTTGGGATTTTCTATTGAGTATGCAAGTTTGGTTTTCCCATTAAAAAGCGTTTATAAAAATTTATAAGTAAGAAGTCTCGGTTGCAGTAGGATTTCAAGATGTGTCCCTTGATAAACTTTTGACTATGATGCTTCTTTGACAGGTGGAATATGGATTTTAATTTAAGTATTTTGTTCTTGCTAGAGATAATGAAGGATGGATACCTATTTCCATGCAGGAGGTGGTAATACAGGCCTTTCGGCCATGAGATTTGGTTTCTCTTCCTCTTTATCTAGGATGTTGGCTATATTTCTCCACTGGTTTGGTGTTTCGTTCTTCTCAAATATGAAGCTTCTTAAACTACTGATGATATTTGTTTGTTCACCTTTGACGTGTGTGAGATTTGGTTGTATGATTGGTGTCAGAAGGTTTGGTTGCTGAACTGGAGCAATCGGATGCCAAATGGTCATAAATTGAAATGGTGCTTTGATATGGTTGTTATGAAGCTCAAGACCCTAAGGTTTAAGTGTTGTTTTGGGATAACACTATTCTTGGAACTCAAAAATGTTGAAAGGATTAGATCGATATTTCACGTCTTCTTTTAGAGGATATGTTGTGGAAAATCTTACTTGAACTAGCCTTGAGCTTCAAGCAACTATTTATATCTTAGAAGTGTGGGTGAGGGAATAACCCAAGTTTGTTTGTTTTGATTTTGATTTCCAAAAGGAGGATGGAGTGTTGAAGATGGATGAAGGACTATGTGACGTATCTTGGGATTTCAATTGTTTCGTTCCAACAAGGATCTTGTAACTAGCTTCGGATCATTTTTCTAATTGTTAGCAGGATATGGAGCAAGAGAAATAGGCTTGAGGCAAAAGCGACTAGTTTTTGAGAAAAAGTGACCAATTTTGTCAATTGTGACTAGGTTTCTGTCAAGTGCGCTAATTTTCTAACAGCAATTGCGAATAGAAATGTCAAGTGCGGCCTCTCTGGGTATTTTCAAATTTGTGAATTGCACCGTCAGAAGTGAGATTTTTGGGAAAGTGTGACCTGATTCTTAGGAAGCGCAGTGGGAAATTTTTATCAAATGCGACACAAAAAGTTCAAGTGCGGACAGTTTTGTAGCAAGTGTGTTGGGTTTGTCAAAAGCAATAAATTTCTATCAGTATCTATCATAAGACAGAGAGCAAAAGCGAGTTGTTTTTGGAAATTACGACCAATTTTTGGTCAAGTGCGGTAGAAATAGTAGCAGAAGCAGCCTTTGTTCTATTTTTTTTTCAGTTTCTATATTTGGCAATAGCTTAGATTTTTTTTAAGTTTTTGAATGATTTTGTTTGATTTTTTTTAGATTTGGCAAGTGATATCATGCAACTCAACAATCAAAACTTGTGAGACCCTAGATGTCTATACTTTAAGCACATTTCCCTCCATGAAAACTCAAAGTTCATAGAGGTAAAAATGCTAAAGTTATAGTTTCCAATGTTTACTTTTTCCCTAATGTGACTTGAAATATGAGACTAAATATCTGGAAACCTTCAAAGATATTATTTTACGATATCTTTTAGGAGTGCAAATAGACAGCTCTTTTCAAAGGATTCGCACTAAGTCAAAAGGGTTTTTCATTTTAGAATCATGTTAAGTGCTTGTTTTGATGTGTTCATTTTAAATTCAAGCACAAAGTTTGATGTTTCAAAGTAACTGAATAGATCTTTGGCAATTTCATGAAGACAAAGTACACCCTAGGGATAAACACTTCTTCCTAGATGGGCTTACCTCATGCCCCAAAGGGATGATTTTGCATGCAATGAATGGAGAGGTTTTTATGCTCAACCATAAGTCAGACTTGGTAAGTAACTTCTCGAAATCAAAGTTTCGATGCACCACTTCAGAATATGCTTTGATAAAAATGGGTGGTTTCTACAAACATTTGTTCTTACTCATCTTTCGGGATAACTGGTTTCTATACATGTAGCAATTCACTCAATTAAGAGGCCTCCCAACCCTTGCGAGTTTTTACGTATCATACAGATACTAAGGGAGACATTTGCTGGTATATAGTATTCGCACCAAGTGGGTGATGAACTTTCCTCACACCCACAATAATAAATATATAGTGGACCAAAACAAAGTATCACTTGGGTCACCTTTGAGTTCTCCAGTGCGGGATGTGTCTCAAAAGGTATGCTTTGAAGTAAAACAAATGTGTGAAACTTGAGACGATTTTCCTCACCCAAGATCACCAAAAAAATGCGAGGGGAGAGGATAGTCACCTTGTTTTCCAAACGTGGAATACACTTCATTGCAATGTTCTTTTTAAGCCCCTCGAACGGTGTTATCCAAAAAAATGAAATAAGGTGTGTACAAGATATCAGTGGTTCTTTTTACGTTCACCAAATTGAAATGTTCTGGATCTCAAACAAGAACTTGATTTGTTCATTTTTTAAGCCCAAAACTAAGTGTTTTCTAGATCCTTGTCTTATTTGGTCAACAAAATAAATCGTGCATTCATCAACAAATTGAAATTGCCTAGTCAACAAAAAATAAAACATTCAAATAAAAACCAATTGAAAGCTTCAAAACATCCATTTTAGAGCACCAATTGAAAGCGTTTGTTTGTGGGTTTCTTCTTTAGCACCAATTTGAGTGTTTTCTAACTATGAAATCTTTGAAAAAGGTTCATTTTAGAGCACTAAATTGAGAGCATTTATTTGTGGGATTCTTTTTTAAGCACCAATTTGAGTGTTTTCTGACTATGAAAGCTTTGAAAAAGGTTCATTTTAGAGCACTAAATTGAGAGCATTGTTTTGTGCGATTCTTTTTTAAGCACCAAATGAAAGCATTTTCTAGTCTAAAAATCTTTGAGAATGTTCATTTTAGAGCACCAATATCGAAATGTTCATTTGTGGGGTTCTTTTTAAGCACCAATTTGAAAGCATTTGTTATTCTAAAAAGCTTTCAAAATGTTCATTTTAGAGCACCAAAACCGAAATGTTCGTTTGTGGGGTTCTTTAGAAGCACCAATTTAAAATTTTCTAACTATGAAAGTTTTAAAAATTCAAAATTCTTCGACCGTTCGTCTTCCTTGCAGTAAATGCGTTATTTTTTTTTTTGGATAAACACCCATTATACCTCTACAAATCTTGCATAAACAACCATTAGTACTTTTCACACATTCAAATCAGGTACCCATTAGCGTTATAAATTGAAAACTAACATTCAACTTTCAAAAAAAAGCTTGATAAAGAAAAAGCGAAAGAAAAACAGTCAAAAGCGGCCTCTGTCAGAAAGAAAAAGTGCTAGAAAAAGTCAAAGCACCACTATTTTTGAAAGCAGAAGCGCAAGAAAAATTCAAAAGCACCTCTATCAGAAAGCAAAAGCATAGGAAAATGTCAAAAGCACCAGAAAACATGTCAAGTGCATTGAAACCGTGAAGTCAAGTGCGAAATTTTTCTAGAACCTGTGCGTGAAGATTTCTCTAGAGCACTTTCGAAACCTGCAACTTCAAATTTAGCTTAGAAAATTGTTAGCACTAAAGACTATGGTCCCATCGGGCATGCCAGAATGTGTAAAGGGGAAATGGGGAGGATGCAATTGATCAGATTGATGATTAGAAACTAATATAAACAAAAAAATGCTAATTGATTTATGCCCATTATTCATAAAATGTAACTATAAAATCAAGAATTCAAGAACGAAATTGACAAAAAGCAATAACAATGAATTCAAAATAAAATAGCTTTACCATCCTATGTTGAAGTGTATCTGTATTGACGTATGTTGCATTGTTCAATTCAATATGAAGCCTCCATTGTGTGTGCGAAAGCTTTGAAGAACGTGCGTGTGGTGATCGAAGATGTGGGTTTAAGCTTGTCCAATGTCAATTATGATCTTGGCATCACTTTGTTGCATAAAATGTACTGATTCTCCGATCATTTTTTTGAAGAAAGAGGTTTGTTATATAGAATTTATGATTTTGAATGAACACTCTAGATCGCATAGTAGAATATCTCGATTGACAATCGAAAGATGTTGAGAGGATTTAGATGGGCATAATTTGTGAAAATTTATTACATAATTAGTGTGTTTGAATAAATAGATTGATCAGTCAAGAAATAGATTGATCTGTCAGGAAATAGATTGATCTGTCAGGAAATAGATTGGTCTGTTAGGAAATAGATTGATCAGTCAACCAATCAAAGTGAGCAATCGGTGGTTCATAATTTGCTCAATCATGAAAGTGGAGGATAATTAATTAATTCTTTTTGGAGTTGAATGTGCAAATCAAGTTTGACTTTTGCAAACAAAGTTGCATTTGTTTGATTTGATTTTTGATGATGTTTTGAATATTTAAATTCGATTATTCAAATTTGGAGGGAAAATGATTTAATTAAACTATTATGTTTTAATAATTTAATTAACTTATGAGAATAAAGTGAATTGGCGACATAATTAAATAATTTACATTATTTAATTAACCAAGAGGAATAAAGTTAGAATAGGACTTTATTAAATAAATGAAATTCATTTAATTGGTCAAAAATGATGAAAAAGTGAATTAATTAAATAATATATAATTATTCAATTAATAGAAAAAATTAGGGTTTCAGGACTTTATTAAATAAATAAAATTTATTTAATTGGTCAAAAAGGATGAAAAATTGAATTAATTAAATAAGTATAATTATTCAATTAATAGCACAAATTAGGGTTTTAGATGCTTTTTATGTGAAATGTAGTGATATTCAATGATAATGATGTCGATGATGTGAAAATGTCATTTAAGATGTGCGATAAGTGTTAGGTCAATTTTACATGTCTACAAAGCCTATTGTGCTTGTTACAAAGCTAGAAAGTGAGCTTGTTGCGCTTGCAATGTGGAGGTGTTTTGTTGTTGGGATACATGAAATGGGTTTTGGTTGATCATGGTGTGAGTGGGTAGTGGGTTGTTTTTAGCTACCATTCCTTGTAAGATTTTTGATTGGGAGGGAGGAATGTAGGTTTGGGACACCATTTTATTTTTCATGATTTGGGGGACAAATGGTAAAGATGATGATGGTTCCATTTAGTATTGTGATGTCAATGGTACATTCTGAACTTGGATCAATTGATCAGAATGGTTCCCTTGATCGATGTGTTGAGGGTTCCCTTGTTGTGTTTGATGTGACCAAGGCATTACCTTGGTTGATAGGGTTTGTGATCAATGTGTTGCTTTGATTTGGATTGATGTGGGTGGTGGATTGACTTGAGTAGTTGGGTAACCACTTGTTTCGATGTGTCAATGGGGTTGTTGGAACCACTTGCTAAGGATTGACCTTGTGTACCTTATGTGAGGGTGTTATCTTTCCCTTGTTGTCCTATTTGAAGCACTTGGTCATTACCTTGTGTAATGTTGAGCACACTTTGGCTTTTTGTGGTGATGGATAAATATGGTTGCGCTCGAAACGTCGAGGTTGTCATGGTGTTATGAAATGTAAGTGGTTTGTATGGATGGAGGGGATGCTCTGGAACGATGGTGGAATAATGAGAGGGGGCCCCAATTGTCGGTGTCCAAGTGGTGTCTTGGGGAAGATTGGTGTGTTGGGTACCCAAAAGTTTGTTGCCTCCTAAATGGAGAGTGTGGCCAAGATGGGTGGTAATCCTAGTTGCAAGACTAGGAGTTAATGTTTGACTTGGCACAAGGGACAGAGTTTGTTGATTCATAGATTGAGTTAACCATTGTGTCAAGGTTTGTGCGAAAAAATTTGGAGCCACATTTTATAAGGTTTGATGATCTTGTTTATACTCAAGGAGTTTTTCCTTAGTAAGCTCAAGTGGGTTATTTGTGACATCTTCTACCTCATACCCTAAAGTTTTTTGTGGTTGTTGTGAGGGGGTAGAATGGCTCCTTGGATCAAATTATTTTTGGTTTGGATCACTTGTAGTAGATGCGTTTTTGGTTTGTTCCATGATTCTCTTGTGTTGCAATCTTATTGTAACCATAAATTGTGGTCACCTATGGGAGAGGTATGTTGAGATTTATAGTGTTGAAACTATCTAGTTGACTCAAATTTTGGTAAAAGGGACCCTCTAAGTTGTTTTGGACCAATGGTGTGAAATGGATGATGAAAAGGGTGAATGATATGGGGGATGAACTTTCTAAAATTTTGGACAACACTTTTAGATAAAAAGGTTTGATCTTTTGATGTTTTGGATAAAAGGTGTTACTGAACTTGTAAATCTTTAAGGTAGACTTGTGACCTTTAAGATATACTTGTCAAAAAAATGTGATAACCAACTCAACTAAGTGTATGGAAAAGGATCCATTTCACACACAAAGTAGCTAAGTTAGGGGATTGGTTTGAGAAATGCCTAAGTCTAAAGTGTTGGTGTGTCCAAAAGTTTCTAAAGTTGTTTGGTAAGTTGAAATGTGAAATATGATGAAGGTGGATGAGATATTTGACCCAAACTGTTAACCTAAAAGGGACCTTTTTTTTCCAAGACCAAAGTGGTGAGAAACATGCTATACCTCTAAAGTGATAAAACCTTAAGAGCTCAATGATTTTGGTAAAAATAGAACTCAATGATTTTGACAATAGAACTCAATGATTTTGACAATAGAACTCAATGATTTGGACAATAGAACTTGGACTCAATGTTTTGCAATACTTTCCTTATCTCAATTTTGCTTGTGTTTGGGGAGTCAATATTTTGAACATACATCAATGTGGGGTGTTCATTTGATTTAATATTTGCTTAAGTGAGATTGTTTCATTACCACATCAAGAAAGTATTAATTAATTTTTGAACTAAAATATGTTTATGTATAAGCAACCTTCATTCCACAAAGTCCATTATGTGGAAATCAAGAAGTTAAGGTCATAGTTCCCTATATTAACCTTGGAAAGTGTGGATTTAGATATAAGCCCAATATTTAGAAGCCTCTAAGGATAAAATCCTTAGGGACAAGCAACAATATTAGTACTTTTCAAAAAGTAACCATACTTAATCCAAAGGGTTTGAAATTTGATAAACTTGTTGATGTGTGTTTAATATTTTTTAGAACCAAATAATGTGTCAAACTGACTCACAAGCAATAACATTCCTAGCTCAAGTGGGTATGTTCTTCTTAGTGGGCTTGCCTCATGCCCTTCCTAGTACAAGAGATGATTTTACATGTAATTTTAGGGAAAAGTGTAGAGGTATGTTAAGAATGAACTCTTAACCTCTACACTTCTACTGAAATCAAACATGGCAAGTACCTTCTTGGAATCTAAGTTCCAATGCACCACTTTAAAGAATTCTTTGGAAGGAAAAATTTGGCCACTACTTAAACAAGGTTCTTAATGACAAAAAATCAAGAACACTATGATGCATATTCACCCGCTTGGCCACTTAAGGCTCTTCAACCATTCCCATTCCACTTGAGGTTTGGGATTAGGTGCAATGTGTTATGGATGCCTCAGATTGATGTTAATTTCTCACATTTTCACATCCTTTTATTTAAATCCCGCTGGTAAATGTGCTTGTAAGAACTTTCCTATGAGTTTTTTGTTGTAGGATGTATCTCATAGTAAGTCCTCTCTTAAGGGTGACACAAAGAATGAAAGTATACTTGAGTATTTATCTTCACCCAAGATCACACGAAATGCAAGGGGAGTGGATACGTACTACAAGTGCACACAAGCAAAGAACGTACACTTGAGTGTTTCACTTCACCTAAGATCACACAAACCGCAAGGGGAGTGGATACACACTACAAGCATACACAAGCAAAGCAATCACTCATTCATTTTAATCCCATAAAGCAAAATGACTTCATTTTAAGCACCAATGGAAGTATGTGTTTGTTTTGTTCAATTTTAATCGTTATTACAAAATGAGGATGTATGGGTCCAATTTTAACCAACTTTCAAAGTAAATTTTAAACCCAATGAAAGTTTAGTTGGTCCTAAAACATAAAGCAAAGCAACATATGATTGGTTATAATTGTTCCATAAGTGTAAAAAACACTTTTTACAATGTATAGATGAATGATAGTATGCTCCTTCACTTCAAATGTTTTCAAATCTGCAAAACCAATTAGCCTCAAAAACAAAAACTAGATGTTAGTAAGATATAAGAGACCATATGAAATCAAAAATTTAAATCACATGCAAAAATTAACCCTATGTTTTCTTTACCATAAAAAGCATCGTTGAACACAAAGGCGTTGCTATAATTGACAAAGGTGTCGCTATAGTTCATGGGTGTCACTCTGGTGAAGTTTCAAAGGTGTCACTTTGCAGCAAACAGTGACAACAAAGGCATCGCTATATCAAAGGCATCACCATTTTTAAATTTATGATAATTCCAAAAAGTAATAGGTGTCACTAAATTAAAAAGAATCACTGGATTTAATTAGGCATCATTTTAATTCTTGCTAAGGCATCGCTATATGGCGATGCCTGATAATGGTGTCATTGTAGCTTTCAAAAGTGTTATTGTATCTACAAAACCAAGAACACGGCAATCTAAAGAGAAATTCATTAGATTCGACTAGTATAGCCCTCCTTCTAGCACCAAAACATGATCAAATTCATAGCATGAACTAAATATGCTAGATCCAAATTAATTTAAATCCTATTTAATCCCCTAAGCAATTATCCCAATGAGATATTCAAAATTTCAAAGACTAATAACCCATTAAATTAATCATAAAAAACATAAAAATATAAGGGAAAACCTATTCTAAGACCTTGAATCTTATCCCATTGGGGGAGTGGTGTCACATTGATGTGGAATGGTGACCCTTTCCCAATCCCTTGGATAATATGAGTTGTTCCAATCAATTTTATTGAAGAAAACTGATGAAATTGATGAGATATCAATGAAACATGGTAAAAAAACTAGTTTAACATGGTCAAGATGAGTGTTAAATGCTAAAAATGCTTGATGGGGATGAATGCAATCTATGCTAAATGGAAAAAACATTCAAATATGTAATCCATGGATGCAAACTATGCTAAAATGGATGCAAACTAAACTAACAAGGAATAAATTAATGGATGCTTAAGCTAATATAATTGAAGATTAATCTAAAATGCTAAAAAATGCTCAATATGGATGCAAGTGAGTATGAATTTCAACAACATAACTTTTCTATCAAAAGATGGATCCATTTCTCTCCAAATAAATATTTATAGGAAAGCAAATGAATAATCAATGGTTAAGAGGAAAAAGATCAATCAATGGTCAATAATGAAAGAAGGGTGAAACATGGATCAAGGATTCTCATCAATGGATGAGAATCAAAGATCACATGGATAAAGGAAAGCATCAAGGATTGAGAATGATTCAAACAAACATACTTTTTAACAACTTTCAAAGTTTGTTTGAAAACAATCATTCCCTTTTTGGAGCCAAATAGGAGAATATGGGTGAGGAAATTAGCAATTTAGTAATTAAAACTAAATTTTAATGTGGAAGATGAGGAATTAAAGGATATCCATTAAATAATTAACTTATTTAATGAAAAGGATTGTAAATGAAACTTAGTTAAATAATTTAAGATTATTTAATTAAGTGAGAGGACTTAGGGTTTAAATTGAATAATTTTATTTATTCAATTAAATAGGGTGAAATTTTAGTGTGAGGAGGTGAATTAACCTAATTAGATCAATTAGATCAATATATGAAAATGATGCATTTAATTAAATAACTAGGCTTATTTAATCAAACAAGCAAAAATAAGATGGATTTCAAGATGAAACGATGTTAATATATTAGATTCAAATGTGTAATACCATTCAGAACATTTTTAACTGTCTACAAGTACTAAAAGGATTCAAGTCGGTAAGGCAAAGACACCTCAGTCTTAAATTTTTCTCAAATACCAAACTTCATCCATCAAATGCACTATCTAAAATGATGCTCTCACAAGGATGTAAGATCACTCATGAGCCACATGGATCTACTGGCTAGAAAGATGTGTTATGCTAGGTGTTCATGCAATATGATGGGTTCCACAAGGCTAGCAAGTTGTGTTATTGTAAGACACTCATGGAAAGTTGTGTTATGCTAGGTGGCAATTTTAAAAAGGGTGCTCAAGTTCATGAATCAACAAGCTACATTATGCCAAATCCGTGGACTATCTTGCAAAATCTTGCTTCAAGGAGGGTATAAAATTTACCATCTAAGAGGATGAAAAAAACTCACCTCAGGGGTGCATAAAATTCTAACATCCAAAGGGACGAACAAGACTCACCTAAAAAGGTGCATAAAATTTTCAACATCTAAGGGGACGGATTGATAACCACACCTCAGGAGGCATTATAACAACACCACCACTAAAGGGGTATGTCAATAATTCAAATCTCACAAGATGTCTATGAAATGGTTAGAGGATATGCGCCCCCCTTAAAATGTCAACATACTTGCTATGTTGGTATTTTAAGGAATAAAAGAATGCACACTTTGAAAACCAATTATCCTTGCCCCCCAAGTGTGGAGATAATGAAAACCACGTAATAGACTATCATGTTGCTGCCATGGAAAATATGGTTACATTTAAGATTGTACCACCATGAATGGCAATGAGAAAACACATAAAGTTACAAATGCCACATATTAATGAGCAACACCATAGGACAAAGATCATTATTTTTTAGTGATTAGGTGCATCAACACATGGAAGAGCACCATAATCATTAAATTGTTGTATTTTATTTCTCAAGGCCTAACATTCATTGGTAGAATGACCATGCACTTGATGATATGCACAAAATGAGTTATCAAGTTTATTTTGTGTTCTCAAAGGAAGAGTAATCAAGTGGGTTTTGAGAAGCTTTAATGAAATATGCTCTTTCTCAATAGTAGAAAGCATTTCTTTCTCTTGTGAAGAAAATCTTGCTCACTTACCACAAGATGTCATACATACAGTAGATGATAAATCATTAGATGAAGATGAGGATGAAAGTTGGAAACCTAGACTCTATTTGGAGAAGTAAGGTATAGACTTCACTTGATCCTTAACATTTTGTTCCATGTTTACATTTATCCATTTTTAGAAAGAATTTTGTATTCAATCCCATAACATACTTCCAAATCAGATGAAGAAATCGTATCTACATGCTCCTGAGAAGAATTGGCTTTTTCTCGAGCATGAAAATTCTTCTTAAGTTTTTTAAAGTTAGGCATCTTTCACTCATTAAGGACGGGATTTGAAGATCCCCCATCACCATCATAGGGTGATGTTTTTAAATGTGTTGATGGAGAACAAGATAAAACACAAGACTCTTTAGGTGTAGATTGTGAGATTTTATACTCTCCTATAAAGAAGGGTGTAAAATCTAAAGAACCCCAATCATCACCAAAACATACATTTGAAGATGAAGCAATATCATGACCATCACTTGTATTTAACTCTTTGGAATTTGATGGTGATATTTTAGACTCCACTTTTAAATAAAGTGTAAAATCTAACAACCCCCAATCATCATCCAAAGATTTTGTTGTGCATTTTGCACAACACCTTGCTTGTATCGAGGGCCTCCTCTTTTGGTTTTGCTTTTCGTCGAGTTGATCAGCGCTCATTTTGCTTTTTTCCTTCATCGTTTGGCCTATTTCTTGAAGTTCCTTTGGATTTGAGATGTCTCCATCATGCCTTAATAATCTATCAAAGTTTCATCAAGTCAACGAAAACTTGCGAAAAAAAAATTGTGAGTTGTCATCATGCGGATATCGGGGCTTTCCATACCGTTTGCAAAAATCTTTTGCAGTAGCGTCGGACCCCTCGGCACCTGAAATGCTCATCCCCACATATTACCCAACTTCTGCATCATTGGCTTCCACAACCTTATGTCTCGCACATTGCCTAGCTTCTGCATATTGGGTTTTCACAGGTTAGGTTTTATGTCATGTTTTTTGAAAACTCGCATTTATTACCTACATTTATTGCCCTCAACTTTATTAATAAGAGACATTTGATTTCATTTTCACCTTGGCATTCATTGGAAGATTGGAAGGGCTCCTCTAGCTATTGTTTTGACAGTTGATAAAGGTTTAGTGCATGACATTCTCTCCTTCATTTGCATGACTACCAGGTTTGAACTCCTTTGCATCTATCGCTTGATTTGTAATTCACACTTTCGACATTTTAGGAATTTGGTGATCACTATTTGAACCTAAATGATAAACCCTCCTCACTAAACTGTGTGCTTTAAATATTGTCATACTTAAAACATGAATTCAAAAAAATCCAAATGTTTATGCAAAATCACGGATGTGGGATGCCACCTCTCGCTAAGTCGTTTCGATGGAATGAATCGCAACGGAACCTGCCTCTGTGACTCCCGCATGAGTCATTTCAAGTTATAAACTGTGCTTCAAGACTTGAATTCAAAAAAATTCTAAGTATGAGATTCCCTATGGAAACACCTATGCGAGATGCCACCCACAGGAAGCCAGTCTTGGCAAACCGTTTCGATGACATAAAATTCAATGGCTTTCATTTCCGTGGCATCCACATTGGTAAACTTTGCATTCGATTAACATTGCAAAATGATCATTCTAATAGCACACATTCTTGAGTTATAATTCACACATGATTTAAAGGGTCCAAGCCTTGATCGAAAGTTCTAAGTATAAAATCGTCACGAGAATTCCTATGTAGGAAGCCATATGTGGATTTCCACATACTTCAAGTCGTTTTGATGGCATAAGCTTTAACGACATATGCATGCATGGATTTCTCATGCACTTTTTCTGCATCACCCTAAATGAACTTTCAAGCTATGAAATGTTGACCTTATTGTTTCCCACATGTCAAAACAAACTTAACATTGATTCGAGCTTTAAAACACTAAGTGTGTATGAACCGCAGGAATTCTTATGTGGAAAGCCACCCACGGATTGCCAACACTCATGAGTCATTTTGATGGCATAAATATCGACGGCCTCCACAGCCATGGCTTCCACATGATAAAGTTTTTCAGCACTTAATTAAGCATTGAATGACATGTTAAGGGATTTATTGACTTCTCGTGTGCTTGAACAAAGGTTGAAACTCAAATGTATTGTCATTTTTGTTTGTGGGAATTTGAGTGTGAGAAGCCATATCTTTCATGTCATTCTTTTTGGCACATTTCCCACTGGCTTCCGCCTCCATGGCTTCCACACTTAGTTTTTCTACAAAATATTCAAATGATAATTTTACTTAGTAAAAGTATTAAATTACCTTGCATCATTATTTCCCCATGCCTAAATGTGTTCGCATTGAAATAATTGAAAGATTTTCCAATGCAAAAATGTGGGTGCGGGATGTCGTTTGTGAGATGTCGTTGCACTGGCACCGCCAATGATGGCTTCCACAATGACGACATCCATAAATCTATGGCATATAAAATGACAAAACCCGCAAAAGGCTAGAAACAACTAGAAATGGATGAATTTGGTAATTTTTCTTGGATATTTGATGCATATAATGATGTTTTATGATGATCTAACTAACATATTGCTTCTCCTTAATTCGTCAAAGTACTAATTACGCATTCTTTGTACAGGATTTATGAAAAATATTGAAAATACTGACAAAACAAGAAAAAGCATTAGGGTAGCAAAGAACGACAAGGAGAAGGAAAAAATGGAGTACGAATTTCACGGAGTAGAATGCACCTCAAAGATCATGACACATTGGGATAAAGTAACATACACTGATTTGGGACATATTAGCATTGATGAATTTCGACAGCGTGTCCTAGTCCAACCCAAGGATGAAAATGCATGGAAACTAAAGAAGAGTGGCATTGCACGAGTGATGGGTTTCCCTCTGAATCTAATTAGTCCAAAGTTGATATTTTGGTGCCAAAAAATGTTATCACAAAGAATCAAGGAGGATAGTAACTTCTGAGGGATGGGTGTTAGCTAACCTTACACCAATGTCAATTGGAAAAACTTTTGAGAGCCCTTCATTTGACAAGATGGAAGATTGCGCGAAGGAGTATGTTAGTAACATATGGAAGGAAAATCCTATGGATTGTATGAAAATGATAAATCATACATGGATGCTTGATCCTCGTCCAAGTGTAGGTAAGCTGCCTAAAAAGCTTTATCGGAGTGATTTCATGGAGGAATTCAATGATCTAGTAACGCTCCTTAGTAGAGTAATGGGACTCCCGATCTCTTCCATTTTTGAAGATTGGATGTGGTACTTGATAGAGGAAATTTTAAGAGGAGACACAAACTTTCATTGGGCTAAGATGATAAGCGATAATATTCATGCTTAGTTTGTCGCAGTGAAGAAGACCCAAGAATTTTATATGACTTCCTACATCATTTACCTACTAGCAATAAATTTCCCATATAAGGGGCTAATGTGCGTAGGTAATCTTAGAACAAGGAGAGGCCAAACTATTGTTTATGACTGTTACCCACAACTATAGTATAGGAATTTCAAGAAAAACTATAGGTGGGTGAATGATGCCTTTATCATACATGTTCTTCAGTCATTGTCAAATTATTTTGGGAAAAGATTGTCACACTGTGCCAAAGCTTTAATAAATAACTTTGGGTACTGTTCATCCAATTCGCTAAGTTCACTTACTTAAGAATTGAAGATTTCACGGGAGCTCCATACCGACTTCTTAGATATCCCAGTGATAGGATAATTTTGTTGGAACTTACCTAACAATTGTAGGCCTCACACTTGTTGTAATCAAAACATCATGTGAGAGTCCCCTACCCTATCACCTTTGGTCAAGGGTTATATTCGTGTCCTGCTGCCCCTTGTGCAGAAAATTCAGAGAAAGAAATTTTAGAATATGATCTTGTTTTGCACACTACATGAGGAAGCATGGATCCATGGGGAAAATTGAAAAAATAAGTTGGAAGGCAGCACGCTCATAAGGCACATATTGAGGATTTTTGGGAAAATTGTGATGATGATTGTGAAGTACATAAAAGGATCTATATGAGAATGACAGTCAAGTTCATAAGAACTCTCAACTTATATGTTGTCTCGAACCAAGTGGTAGAAGATGAAAACACTCTTGATAAAAAGGTGTTTAATGTCATTGCCAAGGCCCCCTACCAGTTATTGATTGGGTGGAGGAGGAGATAATAGATTTGGACACAATCATGCACCCGATGGTGCAACGAACGAAGAATTGGTTAGATGATCCAGTGGCTTAGTTGGAGTAGCAAGGTTTTGAACTCACCTATGGAGCATGGGAGGAAGAAAGAACTCTAGAAAGTGAAATTGAAAATGAGGCTGAGGCCAGTTCTTCGAGTGAAGCACCAAAATCACCTAATCAAGGAAAAGGAAAGAAATAGCAAAAAGACAGCCTACAAAGAAACAACGGGTTTATACAAGACAGATTGTGGAGGGATGAAGACCTCCAAAGAAGTCCAAGAAGACAAGAACCTTTGTTCCTGAAATGGAAATGATAAAAGAAGAGCCCTGTCCCCCGAAAGATGATCCAAAACCACAATCGCCTCCATCATTTGTTGCATCAGTATCATCTGTTTCCACTCCACCTCTACTTCATGTGTCATCTCCACCTATTGTGGACATCTCAGTTCACCTCAACTCTGCCACTCCAACCACCTTTGTGGTTGTGATTGACTCTTCCTCATCGGCCTCATCTTCCCCATCTTCCTCTTCGCTCCTAGCTACACAACCCATTTTCTCCACCTTTCCACCCACTGTTTCCACTATCCCTTTGGTACCAACTACTTTACCAAAGTCCTTTGTGGCCTATTTGCAAAATATGCCTCAGAGTTTGTTAGAGACCTTGTTGTCTTCAAAGGAAAAACAATTGATGTCCCAACTGAATTTTGCTCTACCAACTCCTCCTCCTCCTACTGAGCCACCCAAGATGGAAGCAATTGAAAAGATATGGGAGGAGTCATACAAGAAAGGGAAGGAGAAAATTGAGGAGGTAGTTGGTGTAGTCAAAGAGTCTACAGGTTTTGATCATGATGATTACTATGAGCATGTTGATGAAGGATTACAGATTGTCGATTTAGATGAGGAGGTTTTAGATGAAGAAGGACAACAAACTCCAAAAGAGGGAGAATTAAGTAGGTTTGACAACCACTTCAATCTGGAAACATCTGATGAAGAACATGAGGATGAACAAAATGAAGAATTCCAAGAAACAGATCAAGGTAAGGATCAATGTAGCGAGGAAACTCACTCAAAAAAATAAGAAGATATTAGAAAGAATGAGGAAGAGGAGGACCTTAGTGAAAGGAATATCAAAATCACCCAAGAAACAAAAGTTGAGCATGATAAGAAGAAGGAAATAGTGCAGGAAGAAGAGCATGTTGAAGAAGAAAAGAATGTTGAAGATGCTCCAAATCACGGGGATGATGAGCCATTGAAGGATCATGAGGGCATCAAACAAATGCATAAATTCAACACTACATCCTTTGATCGGCAAATAGAGATTCCTTCATGGTTGGAGCAGCAATTGAAAAGCAAGGCTTCGGTGCTGCAAAACCCCAAAGCTCATTTGGAAGCAATATTAGCACGTGCCCAAGTGAAACCCAAGGAAAATAAAAAGGAAAATATCATGTCACACATCGCAACTGATACATTGAACTCTTGTATTTTTCATGTGGAAACTCCAGCGGCTGATAAGGATGTGGATACAATTCAGGGTGTGGATTATCAAGTGACCTCCATCAATATTGGTCCTACTACTCAAGCCCAAAAAATAGATGAATTTCAAGGGTTAGTTACCAATATTCTAAATCAAATGGATAAAGACTGGGAAACCAAGGCAGAATTGAAAGTACAAGTGGTCAAATTAACAGCCTTCATTCAGTAATGGGTCACACCTGGGGATGAAACCCCAACAGATTCTCTGGTGCCTGCAATTTTATCAAAAGAGGAAATAAATAAGATGGAGAAAATGAGGACATGGACTAGGTCTACTTCAAACTAGTTCAAGAAGGTAACTAATATGGGAAACAAGACCATCCATTATGCAGTTGATATGCATAATAATTTTTTACTTTTGAAAAATGAAATTGAAAAGGAGATTGAAGAATGTAAGGTTTTTCTTGGATACTATAAAGTTACATGCCTGAAGCTGCATTGTATCAAGCTGTTATCTACAAATATTTTGGAGCAGGAGTTGGCCTTACCCAAGGATTAACATGATCTTCCCAAGGCTTGTTTATTTTCCCTTGAATTCAGAAGGGAAGTTCTTGAGAAGGCATTACCAAGGCTTGAGTCGATCAACTCACATGTTATTGAGAACCTATTTGAATGTGATGAAATTCTGGAGTAGTTGACTGGAGCAGAAATACCTACTCAGAAATTGGATTGTGGACCTATGAGGAAAGAATCTCAAAAAAAGATAAAAGGAGTTATTGATAATTTAACAAGAAGTTCTTTGGATTTCATTGCACAAGTAATTTAGAGAAGAAGCTAGTGTGTGGATCAACATACAGATTTGATGGATGAATTCAGATTAATCGCCTTCAAAATCAACCTTCAAAATCAACAAGTTAGAGTTGCACCTCACTCCAAGCTCGAGGATACTCTGAAGAAACTTATTCAATATGTTGTTATATAGAAAGAAGCTAGAAATATTTTAATAGAAGATAAATTTTGTAATTTCTAGCTAAAAGACAAAATAAAAGACAAAACAGTTACATGAAAGTGCGCGTTGGATTCTATTTAATATTTATTTAATATAAAAAGGACAATGAATATTGCACATTCTCCTAGGTTCACATTTGAACCAATTTTATATTAAGAAATATTGTACTTGCATTTAATGTGATGTAAACCCTAAGTAGTAGTAAATATGGGCCATTGAATGTAAATTAATCCTAGCCATTGGTTTGAATTGTAAAAAACTATAAATAGAGGCCTCCTCTCATTTGCAAAGAGAGAGATGAGTTGTTGTATGAAGGAATTTTGAAGCAATATAAAGGAAGGAATTGAAGTTTGGTGGATTCCTTGTGTTCTCCAAATGTATGCATGATTCCACCTTCCAATTTCATTTACATTTCAGTTTTTAGCTTCATTAGTGAATGATCAGTTTTAATGGTGACAAAGTGTTAAGGTATTTGATGCACTTCCAGCTCATACTTTTAGTGGTTTGTTGATGGTAAATTATTGTGTAAATTTAGTATAAGCTTACTCTTTTAATGCACTCAAGTTTGACTATGTGTGTTCATGCTTCATGTGTTAATATCACAGTCTAAAAATCTAAAGACAACCTTGGGAGATTGCACTGGTTTTGTGATACTGTAGAACCTTCTTGATTAAGCAAAATCTAGTTTTGGGAATCTATATGCCTTAATACCTACCATTGTTATTGTTGTTCTTAGTTTTTAGAATTATAAATACTCTTTCAACCCTTATATATTTTTTATTTCTTTGTAAATCCAAGTTAATTTAGAATTCCAGCATCACTATATCATTCTATCTGATGAGCAAAAGTGAGTTTCAGATTGCTATTCTAGAATTATAGCCAAATTTTTATCAGTCCTCAGACTTTTTGAAACCCTTGTTGCAAACCTATTAGTTCCAGCCTTATTTAACTATAAATGCCCTTTGTGTTACCAGCAAAGCACATCATCACTGAGTTGTTTTCTACATTATCAAGACCTAACCTTAGAGACCTTGGGGTTGTTTTCTAAAGATTTTTTATAGAAATTTACCTTTCAAGAGAGATAGAGTACTTATGCTTTATTTGTGTTGTGCAGTGCTAAAACACTTATCAAAAAATTTTATCATGGGTAAAACACATTCTTCTTTGTGTTCAACATGTATGGGTTCTACTTTTAAAGTTGGAATCAAAGTATTAAGAGAGTTGAAAGTATTATGTTTAGCTTCGGCTTGTAAATTATAACTTTTTTCATCCACTTTAACCATGCATATCTTATTATTATATTCATACTTCATCTCACAGTGAAGAGTAGATGGGACTCCCTTCATGGTGTGAATCCATAGTCTACCTAGGAGAAGATTATATAAAAGAGATCCTAGCATGATATGGATAGGATTAGGAAAAACCATGGGCCCTACCTTAATGGGTATTGTGACCACTCCTAACAATTGTTTACTAACATTATCAAAGCCACAAATATTAACATCATTAGGTTCTTTAAGATTCTTGTCCACATCAATTATATCTAGAATATCAATGCTACAAGTATTAAGGCCTAATCTATAGTCTATGAGGGTACACCTAACTTCAGTTTTATTAATGACCACCATTATCATTAAAGCTTCATTTTTGTTATGGATCTCAAGCAAGGGGAATTTATGTTGAGGGAATGTAATATCCAACTTTTTCACTTGCATACAATCAAACAAGGTTTCTACATCATTTGGTTTAATAGAAGTTGGGATATCAATATTTTGCAAAGCCTCTTGGAGCATCCTATGGTATGTAGGTGATGTTTGAATCAAATCCAAAAGGGAGATTTTGGCTAGAGTATTACAAATTTCCTCAACAAGATCATATTATTTACCATTACACTAAGGAATATTAGGTGCGAGTGGAAGGTATGGTTCAGGCAATGGGATGGATGTTGTCATTTTTTTGATTTCTTATTATTTATAGTGTTATATGTGTGAGCAACTACATGATAACTTGGTTGTTGCGACACATGATTACTAGTGTGTTGTTTTGTAAAGTTTAGGATATGGCCATGAGGTTGAGGAGGTCTTATAATGAGCGGTGACTTATGGGGTCCAATAATTAGAGGACTTTTAGATGGTCCAATAATTAAAGGATATCTACATGTTAATTTTGTGTTTGTAACCTCAATGGAGTTAGCTACTTGTTGACAAACTTCTATTGATGGGGGATCTAATTTCACCTTAGCATCTTCTTTTATGCAATCCATCTTACTGTATTTTGAAAGAAATGTATCAATGATTTCATCCGCTTTTACCACAATATCTTCCCAAGTAGGAGAGGTATTGGGAGAGAAACAAACAATATTTTCATGATGCTCAATGATTGGATCTTATAACACCAAGATACCTTCTTCACAAGTAGGAAAGATATCGGGAGAGGAATAAACATGATTTTCATGATTGTCAATGATTGCATTATCTTGCGCCAATCTAACCCCACACATAGGAGAGATAGTGGGAGAGGGATAAATGAAAAATAACAAAAGAGAAAAAAAAACTCATTTTCACATGCTCGTAACAAAAATTCTTTGAAACACTTACAAGATATGACAATAGAATATGAATTATGACAACACAAGATTTTTGCAATAAAAACATTATGTTATGTTTTATGTATTTGTTACCTAATTTAGCTACTAGCTCAATCGGGTAGAGTTGTGTTTGTTTTACAAAGTGAAGTAAAAGGTATACATTCTACTCTGCTATGTTATATCCATATGCATAAAAGAGATTATCAACTAGATTGCATTATTACCTTATGAAAATGCATACAACAGAGAAGAGAGTGAAAAATTGTTGCAAAAAGTAGTCTTTATTGATAATCATAAGTGTATAGTGTCCCACACAAGTCGTGGGACTGACTGTTTTAATGTAGTTAAAGAAATAGACTATACATTTATAGATACATAAAAGTAAAAATGCATATGGAATAAAAGGGGATCCGTCATTGCCTGAATGACGAATCCCAAATGAGTTGAACTACATCTGTTTCAGCCCCTCTTGCTTGTCCAGCCTCCAATTCTCCAAGGTTGTTTGCATGTGTGAGGAAAAGTTTGTTAGAGCTCGAGATCACCAATCATTACATATGCAAACATCTACAAACATATAGCCTAATTCTCATAAAGCATTCAAATAGTTTTCATACCACAGATGTCCAAGAAAATGGAAAGACTATCCCAAACATCTATCATATGCACTATTTTTATCTAACATGTTTGTTCACTGTGTAGGTATAAGTGAAATCTTTATTGTTGGTTTGTTTCATTTGATCAAAGCATGTGGAGTAAAATGGGCTCCCACAAGGGTTGAGCCCAGCATGTTGACCTCTTGTTCCATTTGAGAGGGATAGTCACATTTTGAATCATCTATGGAATCCTTGAAAACAAGTATTCATAACCATGATCATATTGATAAAGGATAGACACATTATTAATAAGGTTTCTCTCTTATTAATAAGGGCACTCCTTACCAATATGAACATGATGCAAAGCTGGTCTACAAAGTTCCATGATGATTGCATAAAGAATAATTGGAATATGATTGCAATTTTTTAATCCATAAGTACAAGAGATCAACAAATGCCTTAATAATCAACTTTGCATTCAACAGTGAAGGATGGTTTATGCTCATGTGCTTAGACAGAAAGAAGGTTCATTGTTTGTTTCCAGAACAGAGCATATGAGGCAACATCATCATTACAGTAGGATAAAGAACAAAGTGATGTAAGAGATAGTGACTGACTTTATATCTTCTTCCTTACACAATGTGCATTCATCAGTAAGAGAAATTAGATTTTGATCAAATGATGGCTAACAATACAAATATCATGGGACAGTCAGTAATGTTTCCCCTTATAAGGTGATGTTATAGGTGAGCAGCCTTTCAAGAGGTAAATGCTTAGTAAATGAAACCACAAAATTAGAGGACAGTCATCTACATTAAGCACAGTTTCAAAGCAGTTCAATGTATCAAGTCACTACCAAAATGACAGAGTAATAGAGTAATAAATGCAATGTGGAATACAGGGACATTATACCACGAATAGTATAAGAATGTTACCTACTTTTGGAGTAACCTGTTACAACATAGTGATGTCAAGGACAAAAGAGTGCATCCAATGTGATCACATGCATACCATGATTCAAGAGATGAATATGAAAGAACACTATTACTAGGCATCAATCAATATACTCTGCATCATAAAAGAACATGAAAAGATAGTGTTTTCAACAAGGATAAAGCAACTGCCCTAGATTTCTTGTGATAAATGAACCTTCAAGTGTAAGAATAGTGAGCTACAGGTTTATCTTCATTTCATCTATGAAATTGAAAGGAAAATGCTACACTGTGCAACAGAACTCATTGAATGTAAACAATGTCACTTTTACTTGAAGAGGAATATGTGGCTGTGACATAAAAATGAAAAAAAAGTGACCAAAGAGGCCATATAGATGAGCTTGAGTTTTCAAAAAGATGCATGGGTTATTACTATTGTTTAACAGGGGGCTTGAGAGAGCTTTTGATATAGAGCTAGGGTTTCGAAAGGTTGAAACCCCATATTCATAAAATGTCAGATGAACCCAAAACGGCCAATAAAAGAAATCAGTGAGCCCATGGACCGAGCCATTGAATCAACTAAGTCTCGGGTTTTCTCTACAAAGAATGGAGAATCTCGGTCACCAGTAGACAAAACCTCAGTACCTACAGATATATGTGAAGTCATGGCAGGAAATGCAATGAAAAATATAGGAGACAAATGTATTGAGCATTATATATCAAAAGCCACAGTTATTTGCAAAAAATGAGCTCGAGATGAGCTTCAGAATACGAAAAATGAACAGGAAGTGCAGAAACTGAGCAAGAAATGCATGAGTTACACAGAGAAGCAAGGAATTTCCATAAAACTATAGAAGCCTCATTTTTCCCTCCAGAATTCTCCATGAAAATGCAAGAGAGCTTCATGAAACCCTATGTTGGCAATTAAGTGAGTTTCCAAAAAACTCGATTAGTTAAAATGAAATGCATTTTTTTGCTTTGTCACAGGTTTTGTTCTCTGTGGTATCATAAACCTAAAGGATGCCAACAAAAATAAGGTATTTTTACCTTTATTTTTAAAAAAATATTTGTAACAGATTAATACCCCGTGGGCTTTCATGCCTAATGAACTAGCATACCTTGTATGTGCTTGTGCATAAGGGTCTTTTAAGACTTATGAACTTTTGCATTTAATTTCTCCATAGGTCGAATTAGGGTCTTTGTAATTTTTCATTCACTTTTAAATGTAAAGCATTTGACTAAGTGATGTGTTATAAATCACTTAGTTAAGTGCTATTTTTAATACAAAAATGAAGTGTTATGCCATTTAAATGCTTTAAAGGGATATAGTTAAGCTTTTATGATTTGCAAGCATAGGGAGGTTGGAGAGGTTAGTTGACATATGGAGGAGATGTACGGAGTTTTTACTCACTTTTTGGAGGGAATGAGGGTATCTAGGAGTTAGTTTCTCATGCCTTCATGATGGACATGGTCAAAGTTGACCTTTTCAGCACTTTGGAGCCTTTTCGGAGGAGATATAGTAGCTATATTTTTTTGGCTTTATTGTTGCATATGACCAAGAAGGTTCTAGGTCCTATTTTGGTGGATCTTGGAGGAGGATGGTTATAGTCACTTATGAACTCATTTTGTACTCAGCTCTAATTATGCTCTACTTTTAGTGGCTTTTTGGAGTCCTTTGGAGAGATATTGCATATTTTGTAACTCTTTTGGACATGTAAATGAGTTCATACCTTGATGATTAATGGAGATAAGCAGTTTGACCTTCTTAGTTTTCTATTTCATTGTATGCATTTGGATGATTTGATGCAACTACTTGTAAATTTTATCATTCCTAGTTTTGTGTCTCATTAGTGGAATCTTTAAACAGAAAGTATATGCAGTTGCAGGTTATAAGTTGTGTTGTGTTGCAAGTGTTTCAAGTTGTGAAAGATTTCTTTCTTTCTACGAGTGTGCATTGTAGCCTTCTTACAAAATACTAATGAAAAACATGTCAATATTGAGTTGTGTTCATCAAGCTTATAGTTTACAACCTGTGTATGCAAGTTGTTTGCAAGTCTAGTAAGTGTTTTGGTGCATCACCTTCCTTAAATTTTAGTTTTTCAGCTTATGTTATCTTCTTTCCCCTTTTCCTTGGCATATCTTTAGATTAGTTTAGCTGATTAAATTTTAGGATCCATCCTTATTTGGAGGTCCATTCCAAGTTTAGGCAACCCACAAGCCTAGGAATGTTCCCATATTACTCAAAAATGCTAAGTTCTGCAACTTAGCAAGGGTGCAGTTTTGAGAGCTAACAGTTTTTGGCACGCCTAGTGGGACTGTCGAATCAAGATAGTTTAAGAAATTACATGTTATTGCTACTTTTGTTATGCATCCAGTGAATTTCAGGCCTTTCAGAGGCTAAAAGCAACATATCTGGCGACTCTATGTGTGGAAGAAGCAAAAAACTAGTGTTGTAGCATTTTATGAGAAGAATTCAAACCAAAAGCTCAAGCTCATTTGAGTATTTACAACTATCCCCACTTAGAAGGTAGGATAGAACAACAAAAAGGGCTCCACTTTCATTAAGGAAAACTCAGTCAACTCCACCCTCTATAACAGTTTTACCTCTTTCTGTAAAAAGTCAGGTCTTTGTTGCACCAATGGCAAGAAATCAATCTTTTGTGCAGTTTAAGGGAGGCATTCTATTGAACTTGGCACAACATGACAATATTCTAGTGGCAGCTCTTATGAGTATTCCTTTTTTCACTGGAGAGGACCAAACTACACCCGTTGAACGCATTAAAGACATAGCAAATCTATGTTCAATACATCATGTAACAAGAGAAAATGTAGTCATTAGACTGCTAGCAGCATCTTTTAAGGGAAAATCCCTTCAATGGTTTAGGAGTTTAGTTGTTAACTCAATTACTACATGGGATGAGCTTGGAGAAGCTTTATGTAAGCATTTTGAGGACAAGTCTGATCACTTGTCATTGGTGGAGCAGCTCGCTACTATCAAGAGGGATCTTCGTGAACATATGACAAAATTTAATTTCCACTTCTAGAAGTCTTGCGACAGAATTCCACATAACATAAGGCCTTCACCTGAGTATGCTTTTCTGTATTTTTTGAGGTCTTTGAATAGTGAGATTTTTGTTATGATACAGTCTATGGGTGGGAATACTTTGCCATAGGCCTATGACATAGCTATTAGAGTTGAGAACAACCTTATACAAGTTGGAAGGATAGCCCCTAGACCTCCCATGCCAATCTTCCCTAACATACAGCCTCCCATCACCATGCCAACACCTCAAGTAGCCCCTTTACCAGCTGCTTCTAATCAAGAAAAGGCTACCCAAGCCCAATCTACTAAGCTGCAGGAAATAAAAGGGTTACTCTAGTCTTTTGGAAATGAATTAGTGACCATGAAGAAGCAGCAATTTCAAGGTTTCAAGCCATATTAGCGCCATGGTCAAGGACAAAACCAGCCTTATCAAGCTAATAGGCATCCATATCAAGGGAATTACCAAGGTGCAAGGCAAAATCTCAATCCAAGGCCTTTTCAACCATACAATCCAGCTCCAATCAGTTCATCTAAGGATCTTGTACCTATCTAGAATAACCTTGCAGTTGATTATGAGTGTTGTTTTCCTTGCAACCAACCCCATAACCAAGCTACATGTTCAAATGGGGTTACCAACCAAGCTTTGATGGTGCAAAATGTTTCAAGTATGCATAATGTGCCTAAGGATGAATCTCCACAACAATAGGATTTCCCTCAAAGTGATAAAACTCTCCTAAATTGGCAAGGAGAGGAATTTTGTGGAGTGAACATAGATGATTCTCTAATAGCAGCTAATACTAGAGCCAAGAAGAGGGCTTTTGAAATTGGACAATCAGCAAACAAAGAAAGGGAAGTTGTTGGTCCATCCACCTCTCAAGTGCCACACATACTACAAATAAACACACAAGGCGCTACCAAGGAGCAACCCGAGAATCAGCCCCAATCATCCCACTTGCAAGAAGACCCTACTATTGTAAGGACTCACCAAAAGGTAAACACTGTTGTACCTTTCAATATTATTGAGCACATGAAGAAAATGAATGTGACAATGTCTATGTGGGATTCCTTGTCCATCCCAGGACAAAAAGATTTATTGCAGTCTACACTATCTGATTTAAGTGTTTCAAGTGATGTTTCAGTTGGACAAGTCAAGGTTGTTTTTACAAAAACGCCTCAAGACAATAGTAAGCATCTAGGTAAAGATGTCAAACCCCCCCCCCCTCTTATGTATCTTTGATAATAGGGGATAAATTGGTTCACAATTGTATGGTGGATTCAAGGGCAAGTAGTTTTGTTATGCCCAAACAGATTGTTGATAGGTTAGGTTTGAAATATCAGCCTCTTGAAAAGGGAGTGGTCCAACTTGATGGGTCAGCCATTAACACTGTAGGTGTCATTAAGGATGCTAGCCTTACTTTACATGCCTACCCAAACTTTTCCATCCCTCAAGACATATTTGTTATCGATTTTCCATCATATTTTTCCTTGTGTTTGTCAAGGGATTTCACTACCAAAATAGGGGCTTACTTGTCCTCAGATTGGTCCCACATGTTATTTAGGACTAGATACAGAACAAAAGTAACCATTAATTCTGAATTAATTGCCAAAGACCATATTGAGCCCTATGTACCAAGTACCATAAATGCTAATTGTGTTGTTTTTTTATAGCAATGAGCACGTTGCTGCCCAAGAATCAATTTCACAAACTGAAAGTGTTCTAAATATCCTTCTAAATGATTGGGCAGTAGAAAATGTTGAGGATAATCCAAGTAATAACATTGAAGAGGTTGGTTTGGGTGTGTATATGTTGCATGAACCTGATGTAGTTATCCCAAACCTTGAAAAGAAAGTGGAACATCTAGAACAACATAATGAAGTGTGGAAAATGTTATTTGATGGCTCTAGAAGCAAGAATGGAGTTGGTAGGGGTGTAATGCTTGTATTCCCACAGGGTGAAAAGTATTATTCAGCTTTCTGTTTTGCATTTTCTTGTTCTAGAAATACTGCTAAATATGAAGGTTTGATTCAAGGCTTGGAATGGGCAAGGAAAAGGAAGATTAGCTACCTACAGCTATTTGGGGATAGTGAGTTGATAGTTAATCAGGTAAGAGGCTTGAATGTGACTAAAAATGATGTGCTTAAGTCTTACAAGCATAGGGTGTAAAATATGATAGAAGAATTTGATGCTTTCAATTTGATTTCTATTCCTAGGAGTCAAAATAAGCATGCAGATAGGCTAGCTGCAATAGGTGCTCAATTTGACATACCTAATGATATTAAGAAAGAAAAGGTACAACAATATGTTAAAGTTGTTATAAGACCATCTATTCCTGATAACAACATTCATTAGCAAGTTTTCAAGAGTGATGAATAGGTATTGAGTTTTCTACTCGAAGAAGATCAGTTCTCAATGGTAAACTAGGAGAAACTTAAGCAGCAATATGATGATCAGGTTATTCAGTTAAGGACAAACAAGTTTCCCAAGGGTCTAGTTACCTTGGAATCTATTTTTAGTATTGATGATCATCTAAAGAAAGGAAAGACTACCATGCAGATAAAAGAGGATCATTAAGAAGAGCTTGAAATCTTTAAAGGTAAGCTCCTTAAAATTGGTAAGAATTGTTCCCATGAAGATAGACAAGCCTTTATTGCACTTTTTCAAGAATTTAATGATGTCTTTGCATGGGAGTATTCATATTTAAAGGGTTTTCATCCCCAAATTGCCCAGCATACTATAGAATTAGAGCCAAATGCAAAACCTGTTAGGCAGAAACAGAGGCCTTTAAATCCCAAACTTGAGCCTCTTATGATAAAAGAATTGAATAAGTTGATTGAGGGAGGCATCATTTTCCCAATCAAGCATACATCATGAGTCTCTAACCTTATCTCGATTAGAAATAAAAATGGAGAGATTAGGCTTTGTGTAAATTTTAGAGACCTCAATAGAGCCTCATTAAAACATCATTACCCACTGCCCTCTATGGAGCATATCCTTTAGGTTGTTGTTGATTCTGAAAGGTTTTCCTTGTTCGATGGTTATTCTGGTTATAACCAAGTTCTAGTAAAGGAAGAGGATCAATAAAAGACTGCTTTTACCACAAAGTGGGGCATTTGGCCTATAAAGAATGTCATTTGGTATGTCTAATGTTGGTGCCACTTTTCAAAGGGCAATAGACATGGCATTTCAAGGGTTGATCTATAAGCTAGTGCTCATTTACCTTAATGATATAAAAATGTTTTCTAAAAATGTAGATGAGCATCTATCACATTTAAAACAAGTATTTGAGAGGTGTAGGGAGTTTGGTATATCCCTTAACCCCAAAAATGTTTTTTTGTTGTTCATGAAGGCAAGCTTCTTGGACATATAGTGTCCAAACAGGGGATCACTATTGATCCAGAGAGAGTAAGTGTTATCTTAGCCTTGCCTTTACCCAACCATAAAAAGGGGTTGCAAATCTTTCTTAGCAAAATTAATTTTTTGAGAAAATTCATTCTAGATATTGCAAATCTTTTGAAGCCACTAACTACTATATTCAAAAAGAATGCAAGTTTCAGCTAGACCAGAGAGGCTAAGCGAAGTTTTGAAGAAATCAAGGAGGCATTATCAACAGCTCCCACTGTGGTAAATCTTAATTTTGCAAAGGACTTTATTTTGTATGCCTTTGGTAGCATACACACCATTTCTGCAATGTTGGTACAACAAAATAATGATAATTTAGAAAAGCCCATTGCTTTTTTTAGTCAAGGTTTAGAAGATTATGAACAGAGGTATACTTTTGTGGAAAAGCATGTACTTGTTATTAGAAGTTTGAAAAAGTTAAGTATTTGATTTCTAATTGTTAACACAAGGATTTGCACACGAAATTAAGCTGAATAACTTATTAAATCCTATGCATATGGGACTATTCTCAGGCTGTGGGTATCCTATGATGAGAATAGACCTCCAGGTTTTGGGCTGGTTCCCTTTGGATTTTCTTGTAAAACTGGTTTTTAACAGAGGTAAAGGATAAAAGGATAAAGTAAACATAAAACTTGAAAAAAGGTGATTCACCAATATGTAAAGATGACTTGAATATGCTCTAAAACCTCTCAAGATATTTTGACAAATGAAACTAAAAGAGAATCCACTACTCAATCTAGCATGTTCTGCATAAATGATTCATTTGAAAGGCTTCTATGATCAAAGTTTGTTTGAAAGAAAACAATGATGTTTTCATAACAAGCATTCAACAAATCTATGAAACACAATCAATGACCTGCACTATAACATACTGAATCTAAGCAAGACATTGAGGCAATAAGATTAAAATGAGGATTTGATGGAAATCACAAACTATTAATCTAAAGACTTACTCACAATACATGCACAAGACAGATCTGAGAAGGAATGACAAGCTTCTTTATTGAAAAATCTGGGATATTTGCATTACAAATCTCAAGAAATCATGAGTTACAAAGTGAGAATGGTATGCCTCAACAATCTCCAAACCAAGAACTAACTCCAATAATGAAAGAAGAGAAAGAATTATAGAAAGAGTCTTAAAATTCAAAATTGAATTTTGGCTCCAAAAGTTGATGTGTTGTCAATCCTTTCCTCCAAATAAGGCATGCAATTGCCAACCAACTCCAACAAGAGTTGTCAAAGTTTGAACAACTTAGTGGGTCGTATAGAAATGAAAATCCCTCCAAATCAGGATCATAACTAAAAGTAAAAAAGTTGTTTATACCTAAAAACACTCCTTGACTCATATCAAGTCAAAAAGAATTCATAACTGAAGTTAAATTCCTGATTTAGTGCTCAAAAATCCTTGATTTTCTCAACATGTTGGCATATTTTTCTGAATCACCATGATTTAAGCAAAGCTTTAAGGCTCACTCCTTTGACCAAATCCAATAATTTGAAATTACATTCAAATTACTTTTCATTGCACTTCATAATATCATTTATTTATAAATGATTTATAATTCATCATTTTTAAATAAAGATTACAATTTATAAATATAATGTAAATAAAAAGACTTCATCCAATAAAAATATGTATTATAGGCATTTTATTTTTGCATTGGAAGATAATATTTATTTAAAAGTGATTTATAACTGATCACTTAAAATAAATATTTACATTTAATGGATGCAAAAAGAAATTAAATCAAACAAATGAAAAGACTTAGATGATAAAGTCTTTGAAGAAATTGAAAGAAGTTTCCTTACACAAATAAAATGCCTTGACTTCATCGAATATTCTTTAGGGTATTCATAACCCTAAAATGAATGTAAAGACATTCATTTGATATCATTTTGCTTTTCATATTCTGGAAACTTCTAGAGAGGAGCCGCCATGCACAAACCCTAGCCACGTTTTTGCTGATTTTCACCATATTTTGAGCCTTTTTTTGAAGATTTTGGAAGATTTATGGCAGAAATACGAAGGCAAATAGAGTTATGTTTAAATATGGAGAATTTTTTGGAAGATCAGAGGCAGAAAAATGAAGGTAAGTGGATTTATTTTCAGAAATTTGGAAAAAGTTGTATTTTAAAAGCTTTTGAAAGCTTAACTTGTTGCGTCCTCTGTGTTTTTCTGATGCATTCTTTGTAATTCTTGCCTCACTGCCATGAATCTTCTGTATTTTGAGCTTGCTTTGCTGGGACGTCATTTTTATATTTAACTCCAATTTTTCCTTTTTCTATTGGTTGCCAAAACTCTGCTTTTAAAACTTGAAGAAGCATTTTCTGACAGAGAGGCCGCCATGAAAACAAGTTGTTCTGCTGAATATGGGTATTCATTTTTCATTAGATTCTACAATATATGTAGAGAAACCCTCATAAACTTGTGACTAAAAGAACATAAATTAACTCTTAGGCTACCATGTTACTTTTCTGGACTTCTCTGTATAGTGCACTTATTTTTGAAAAAGAATAAGACAATAAATATTCTTTCATGATCATCCTGTAGCTTTTGTTCATACTCAGAGAAGAAACTTCATTTGTTGTTGAGCAATTCCTTCCTTCATCTCTGAGTCTTAACAGCATATTACAGAGATTCTGTAAATGAATAATGTTATCTTCTGAAAACTGAAAGCAATGCATTCTTTTCTGCTTTTGATTGCTAAACTGATTTGATTCTCCACATGTAATTATGTAATATTTCCTAGCAGTTGCAGCAGATGATAAAATAATGACTGGTAAAAGCCTGAATTCAAACAATGTATGATATTTAGTGATTTAAAATTTGGTATTTTCCTTCACTAAATCTGATTCCAGATTTCCATGCTTTATTGATTTTACTTCCTTAAAAATCATTAGTGGTTGTAACAAAACACTTCTTTCAGACTAAATCATCTTCTATGTTTTTATGAAAGTCTATGCCCTGTGAAGACTGTAATGACTGTTTCCCATCACATAATACTTGTTATTGTATATGTTTCAACATCTTGACTGTGAAATAATCATGGTTGTTCATCATTGTTTGTACATTCAAAGATACTTCTGATGAAATAAACCTTTCTTCTAGAATGTTAAGCAAATAAAACAAACATAAAATTCCTTCAACAAGGGAAAAATGTATTGTAATTGCCTTTTCATCTGAAATGTAGGCAATGCTCGTTGAAACTGGTTAATAATGCCTCTATTGACAGTGAACTTCATTGATATCACTTTACTAGTATTTGCTCATTAAGGAAAAATGATGTGTCCTCCATTATCCTCTATAATCATTCTATATGCACTGTAAAAATACATAAAAGGCTTGTATACAATCATAATGATGATACTACTTTCCTCTCATATGAGACCGTTTTAGTTCTGCAAAAAATGATATTAATCTCATGATGTTCATATTGTTAATATCATTGATATGAGCTGAGCTCCACCCTTGTGGGAGCCACATTTAACCCCACTCATATTGAAATTTGATGAATTTAGCAACATTACTTTTCCTGTTTCTGCATATGAAACAAACAAGTTAGTAAAAACATTGGATTGAATGATTCCCTGATGATTGAATCTGGTATTTTTTTATTCTCTTAGAATTTGACTATATTGATTTGATTCAACAACAGATGCAAATTATATTTCGGTTGAACTTAGCATGTTTTTTGAATTTCGTGACCTGAGCTCTAACACCACTTTCTACCAATTGCATATTCTAAATTTGAGAAGCGAAGGAGTTGAAGATCGAAGATGCTGAAGACCAAATAGAAAAATGATGAATCAAGTCTACACCAGCCCTCAAGGCAATGACGACATGATTTTCTTTTACATGTTTCACTTTACTTGTTCCTTAGTTGTATAGTTTATATTTTTTGTTGAATTGAATCAACTTAGTCTACCCACGACTTGTGTGGGATCACAAAACATATTTCTCTTAATAAATCATTTGTTCATGATATGAAATGTCTTATGATCAACAATCTAAATTTTTTCCGATTACATAATGAAACAATGATATTGCAATTGTTCTGAAAACATGTTTTATAATCAAAATGAATGATTATCTGCACTCTAGCTCTTAAATCTGCAATGTTTTTTCTAAAAAACAGCAGTAACAATCACTACATAATGAATCACTCAGCTTGAATGACATTCTTCAAATGAAATTTGTTCAATGATTGCCTTGCCAAGACTGTTCAATCAGTTTAACTCAATCTGGTTGAATGATTTTGATAAAGCAATCTTAAAACATGCTTTTGAATTTGTAATTCTGAAAACAAAATTCACTAAACACGTTTGACAAAAAAATTTGAAAACCCCAGCAAATAATTGCTGCTAAACTCTTACTAATTTATGCAAAACGCAAAAAATTAGTAACATTTCTGGCGACCTCTCAGGGGTGTTTGCCTGCTAAACAAAATAGGCCAGTTGCCTCACTTATCCATTGGGTATGGAGTCCATTTCAGCTTTTCTCAGACTTCAGAAAACTTGTACATAGTTTACTCATTGCTTGTAACTACTTGTAACTTTGCTGTTATTAGTTACAGTCCCATGGGGCATATACTTGTTATTGATGACATTGAAGTTCTATTCCATGTTATGAATATGAAGTATTTATCTCATTGAACTATAGCTAGTAACATCAGATTTTGAGCTTTTATTCCCTCCCAGCAAAACTCAAAGTAAACTAAAAAACCGTGCAAAACAACACTTAGAGGAAACTTCAGATGCAACTAAACTATGTGCGGAAGCACTTATTGACATCTAGAATCTAATCGGCTATGTACAGATTTAGATCAATACCTCAAAAACAATGCTTGAGGTGAATCCCATTCACTGGGATTGGCTCCACTTCACCATCCAACTTAGACAACTGGAAGGCATTATGCTATTTTTTTTCAGTGATGATGTATGGCCCAGCCCAGAATGCATCAAACTTGGAGTGCTTTCCAGGTCTGCTTTTCAGTTCATCCCGTTTTAGAACTATGTCTCCCTCCTAGAAAATTCTTGGAGATGCTCTTTTATCAAAGGATCTTTTCATTTAAGCCTGATGTTGCTCAATCTTTTTCATTGCTTCAGTTCTAATTTCTTCAAGTTCAATCAGCTGAGCCAATCTTATTGTCATAGGCTCTTCTTCAATCATATCAATCTGATTTTCCAGATCAAGAGTTGGTAGCTCAAGTGAAATAGGAAGCCTTGCCTCTTTTCCATGTACAAGCATGTATGGTGAAAATCCTGTTGATCTTTTCTATGTAATTTTATCAGCCCACAAAGCTGATTTCAGCTTAGTATGCCAGACTCTCTGATTACCTTCCATAGTTCTCTTGATGATCCTCAAAAGGTTTTTATTAGTGGACTCAGCTTGTCCATTCCCTTGAGGATAATAGTTAGAAGATGTATTCAGATATACACCATTTTTAACAGCCCACTCAGATATCTTAGTTCCTATGAAAGCAAGTGCATTATCTGAAACAATAGATTCAGGAACTCGAAACCTGGTTATCAGCTCCTCATAGAAGTTCAGAGCAGCTGTCTCATTTGCCTCTTTGAGTGCCACAGCTTCAGTCCATTTTGAAAAATAATCAGTGGTTGTGAGCACCCACTTGTGCCCTGCACTTGATGGTGGGTTTATGACTCCAATGAAATCTAAGCCCCATTTCATAAAGGGTTGTTCAACTTGAACTGGCTGCAATGGAAGAGCTGCTAATTTCTCTTTTCCTGCAAAGATAGCACATTCTTTGCACTTCCTTATCCATGAATGAGCATGTTTGAATATGGTAGGCCAGTAATAGCCTCCTTTCATGATTTTAAGAGCTGTAGCTCTTGGAGAAAAGTGTCCACCAGCTGATCCTTGATGAAATTCATGTAATACCTTATCAACCTAATCAGCTTCAATACATCTAAGTAGTACACCATGAAAATCCTTTCTAAATAGTAAACCATTTAAGAGAACATAAGGTATTGACTATAATCTAAAGTACCTTCTTTTAGATTTAGTCAAACCAGGAGGACACTCACCAGTTAATAAGAAATGTGACATTTCTTTCATCCAACCTGTAGAAGTTACAGGGGCAGTAATTACTTCTTCATCTTGATGAGCTAAAACAACAATTTCTTTTTCTTCTATATTGCTGTCATTATTCTCTGTAAGCTGTTCACAGAGACCTTTGCCTCTTATTAGCTTGGTAACCTTGATTTCAAGATCATATTCCATTACTTTAGTCACCCAACTAGCTCTTTTATTGTTTAGATATTTATTCAGCAAAAAATATTTGACTGAAGGGTGAGCAACCAACAATTTAATTCTGTTATTAGACATCATATGTCTAAATTTCTTCAAACTCCTGATAACAGCTAAGACATATTTTTCAACAAAGGAATAGTTAAGTTCGTAGTCTTTAAGACCTTGACTAAAGAAAGCTATGGGTTGCTCTAACTTTTGATCATTTTCGTGAACTAGCATGGCTGCAATATTATCAGTATTACCATATGCATACAAAATGAAATCCTTTGAGAAATCAGGATTCAACAAAGTAGGAGCAGCTGCAAGTGCTTCTTTAATAAGCTGAAAGCTCCTCTTTCCTTCTTTAGTCCAGCTAAAAGAAACATTCTTTTTTAACATTGAAGTCAAAGGCACTAATAATTCAGCAACATCTGGAATGAATCTTCTTACAAAGTTGATTCTACCTAGAAAACTTTGAAGACCTTTTTTGTGTGCTGGTAAAGGAAGTGAAAGGATTGCACTTACTCTTTCTGGATCTATCGAAATACCATGTTTTGATACAATGTATCCAAGCAATTTACCTTCATGAACAACAAACACAGATTTCTTTATGTTGAGAGAGACACCAAACTCTCTACATCTTTCAAAAATCTTTCTTAAGTGATCAAAGTGTTCATTTGAATTCTTTGAAAAAATAGTTATGTCATCCAAATAAACTAACACTATCTTATACATCAAACCTCTGAAAGCCATATCCATAGCTTTCTGAAAAGTAGCTCCAGCATTAGATAAACCAAATGGCATCCTTTTGTAAGCCATTGTACCCCATTTAGTTGTAAATGCTGTCTTAAACTGGTCTTCTTCCTTAACCAGGATCTGATTATATCCTGAAAAACCATCTAATAAAGAGAATCTTTCAGAACCTGAAACAACTTGAAGGATTTGTTCCATGGAAGGCAAAGGGTGACGATCTTTTAGGGAAGCTCTATTAAGATCTCTGAAATCAACACAAAGTCTGATTTCACCACTTTTCTTTCTCACAGGTACCAGATTGGATACCCAAGAGGTATGCTTAATTGGATAAATGATACCACTCTCAATAAGTTTATTCAACTCTTTGACCATGAGGGGCTCAAGCTTGGGATTGAGTGGCCTCTGTTTTTGTCTCACAGGCTTGGCATTTGGTTCAAGTTCAATTGTATGTTGGGTAATAGAAGGATCAAAACCTTTCAGATCTGAGTATTCCCATGCAAAGACATCACTGAACTCTTGACATAATAAAATAAAAGCATGCCTTTCTTCTAAAGTGCATACTTTACCAAGCTTCAAAAGCTTGTCTTTGAAGATTTCAACACCTTCATAATGATCTTCTTTAATCTGCAAACTGGCTTTCTCCTTTCTGACTTGATCATCTGTATTGAAAATGGACTCCAAAGTAACCAAGCCTTTGGGCAGTTTGTTGGTTTTCAGCTGTATGATCTAATCTTCGTACTGCTGTTTGAGTTTCTCTTGATTATCATTAGAAAACTCTGCTTCTTCTCTCAAGAAATTGATAATCTGCTGGTCACTATCAAAAACTTGCCAATGTTCATTATTGTTAGGAATTGATGACCTAACAATAACTTTTACATACTGTTGTTCTCTTGAATTACTGATATCATTTGGGATATCATACTGAGCACCTATGGCTACTAGTCCGTCAGCATGATTATTTTTAATTATGGGAATTGACAACAAATTAAATGCTTGAAAATCTTCAATAAGATCCCATACTCTATGCTTATAAGACTTGAGGAGATCATTTTTAGTAGTATGGATACCTCTAACTTGATTAACAATCAGTTTTGTGTCACCAAAGACTTGTAAACAGAAAATACCTCTCTTTTTTGCCCATTGAAGACCATGAATCAAAGCTTCATACTCAGTTGTATTATTGGTGCAGCTGAATGTGAACCTGAATGCAGAATAATACTTCTCACCAGCTGGAGAAATAAGCATGCAACCACCTCCAGCACCATTTCTACTCCTTGAACCATCAAAGAATAGCTTCCAAACTTCATTTGTTTGCTGATCTGTTTGTTGTTCAATACTTTTTTCCAGATTAGGCATAACAGAATCAGTTTCATGCATCATATAAATTCCTAAATTTACCTCTTCAAGCTGTTCATTTGAAGAAATCTGATCATTTTCTGCTGCCCAGTCATCCAATAGAATATCTGGAATGTCCTTTATTTGAGTAGTAGTCTCATTGGCAGCATTAGTGTCTTCTTGATCAAACAAAGCACAATTTACAGCAGTTGTTGCATTAACTACACTTGGATTATATGGTTCAATATGATTTTTAGCAACAGGTTCAGATTTGATAGTGACTTTGGTTCCATCCCTAGTCCTAAATAACATATGAGACCAATTAGAGGACAAGTATCCTCCAATCTTAGTTGTGAAATCACAAGATAAACAGATTGCGAAGTATGGAGGCAACTCTATGACATAAACATCTTGAGGTATTGAAAAGTTTGGACATGCGTGCAATGTAAGACTCAGATTTTTAATAACTCCAACTATTTTAACAGTAGTATCGTCTAGTTGGACTACCCCTTTTTCTAATGGCTCATACTTAATTCCAAGCTTGTCTACAATTTGCTTGGGCATTACAGAACTATTGGCCCCAGAGTCAATCATGCAGTTATGAACTAAATGTTGACCAATAATTAATGAAACATAGAAAGGGGGTGGTTTAACTACCTTGGTAGATTGTTCTTTATTTTGAGGTGAGTCATTAGTAAGTACAACCTTAGCAGGTTGCTGATCAGACACATTATCAGACAGAGAAAACTTTGACAGAGCTTCATGTAAGAGATCTTTTTGTCTAGGGAGAGCTAATGAATCCCACATTGAAATACTAACATTAGTCTTCTTCATATGCTCTAAAATATTAAAATTACCAGCACTAACCTTTTGTTGTCCTTTATGAACAACAACATTCTTTTGAACTTGTGTTGATTGACCATGTTGATCTTTGCCAACCACAGACTGTGTTCTTGGCAGAACTTGACCATTCTGTGTAGCAAAAGATTTATCTTGTCCTTGTGAACTTGTAGAAGGCTGGTTTTTGTCTCCATCAGTCTGCTGCCCTAAATCAACAGCCCTTTTCTTAATCCTTGTGTTGGCTGCTATAGGGTTACTTGACTGATTCTGATCATTATTGACCCCACAAAACTCCTCACCTTGCCAGTTCATGAAAGTGATATTTGGATTCCCTTGTTCCACATGAGTGGAGTGTTGATCATGAGCCTCCTGTGATGAATTCTTTGGAACAGCAGCACTACTTTGCTCCATTAGTGCTTGATTAAGAATTCCATTGGAACAGGTAGATTGGTTATGTGGCTGATTACATGGAAAACACCATTCGTAATCAGCAGCCATGTTATTTTGTACAGGTACTACCTCCTTAGATGAACTAGGAGCACTAGGGTTATAAGGCTGCAAAGGCCTTTGATTGAAATTCCTTCTTTGAATCTGAGGATTGGACTGATACGAAGCTTGGTAAGGGGCTTGGTATGGTGGCTGACTTTGTTGTTTCTTGATATTAACCAGCTCATTACCAAAGGTCTGTAAGGTTTTTTGAATATTCTGATTTTGCTCTTTTATTCTAACTAGTTCCTGAAACTGGTTAGGAACAGCATGCTCTTGAGCTGCTACTTGTGAATTAAAGACTGGAAATGCAGGAACAGCAGCTACAGTAGGTGGTAAAACTGGGGTAATTGGCTGTATATCAGCAAAATAAGGCATAGGAGGCCTAGGGGCTAACTTTCCAGCTTGAATTAAATTATTTTCTGCCCTAACAGCTATATCAAATGCTGCTAGTAATGTATCCCCTCCTAAAGATTGAATCAAAAGTGCAATTTCACTATTTAATGCTTTCAAATAGTACAAAAAGGCATGATCATTAGATGGCTTTACCATGGCTGGAATTCTATTCCAGGTCTTTATGAACCGATAATTGAAGTCCATCAAAAGTTCATGTGGTGCTCTCTTAATGGTAGTAAGCTGCTCCACCAGTGACAGATGATCTGATTTATCTTCAAACTGTTTGTTCAACTTCTCTCCAAGTTGATCCCATGTCGTAATTGAATTCACTGGTAACCCTCTGAACCATTGATATGCTTTACCCTTGAAAGAGGCTGCCAATAACCTTACTGCAACATCTTGCTCAGTTATATGATGTAAACCACACAACGAAGCCACATCTCGAATGTGTTCAATCGTTGTTGTGTGATCTTCACCAGTAAAGAATGGTAAACTTTTAAGGGCTGCAGTTGGAATATCATTATGCTGGGCTAAATTCAAGGGGCTTCCTTGATCAAATGAAACAAAAGGTTGATTCCTAGGTGGAGGATGAGCCATATTGATGATTAATGGTGAAGTTGAACTATTGGAAATAGTAGAATTAGTAGAAATTTGAACTATATAACTTACAAATAGTGGATTGTTGAAGGACGAAACAGGGCTTGTTGTTGTCTTAACAATTCTGGTACTTCTTGCTAGTAATTTTGAATGTTCTACAGACTCTGCTCTTAATCTTCTCTGATAACTTCTCATATGCTCCCTCATTAATACTGTTGAAATTGAGATCCGGAGTCACCAAGTGTGAATTTTTTCCTTCTTGAAGGCTGAAGACTAATGCTCACACTGTTACAGCAGCAAATAAGGTCTTTTTGAACTGAAAAAATAGTTCGAGGTCCCACCGGGCGTGCCAAAATTGTTAACACGAGGATTTGCACCCAAAATTAAGCTGAATAACTTATTAAATCGTGTGCACATGGGACTATTCTCAGGCTATGGGTATCCTATGATGAGAATAGACCTCCAGGTTTTGGGCTGGTTCCCTTTGGATTTTCTTGTAAAACTGGTTTTTAACAGAGGTAAAGGATAAAAGGATAAAGTAAACATAAAACTTGAAAAAAGGTGATTCACCAATATGTAAAGATGACTTGAATCTGCTCTAAAACCTCTCAAGATATTTTGACAAATGAAACTAAAAGAGAATCCACTACTCAATCTAACATGTTCTGCATAAATGATTCATTTGAAAGGCTTCTATGATCAAAGTTTGTTTGAAAGAAAACAATGATGTTTTCATAACAAGCATTCAACAAATCTATGAAACACAATCAATGACCTGCACTATAACATACTGAATCTAAGCAAGATATTGAGGCAATAAGATTAAAATGAGGATTTGATGGAAATCACAAACTGTTAATCTAAGACACTGCAATACATGCTGAATGAATCGAGAAGAATGACAAACTTCTTTATTGAAAAGAAAATGCAGGATATTTACATTACAAATCTCAAGAAATCATGAGTTACAAAGTGAGAATGATATGCCTCAGCAATCTCCAAACCAAGAACTAACTCCAATAATGAAAGAAGAGAAAGAATTATAGAAAGAGTCTCAAAATTCGAAATTGAATTTTGGCTCCAAAAGTTGATGTGTTGTCAATCCTCTCCTCCAAATAAGGCATGCAATTGCCAACCAACTCCAACAAGAGTTGTCAAAGTTTGAACAACTTTGTGGGTCGTATACAAATGAAAATCCCTCCAAATCAGGATCATAATTGAAAGTAACAAAGGTGTTTGTACCTCAAAACACTCCTTGACTCATATCAAGTCAAAAAGAATTCATAACTGAAGTCAAATTCCTGATTTAGTGCTCAAAAATCCTTGATCTTCTCAACATGTTGGCATATTTTTCTGAATCATCACCATGATTTAAGCAAAGCATAAGACACTCACTTTGACCAAATCCAATAATTTGAAATTACATTCAAATTACTTTTCATTTGCACTTCATAATATCATTTATTTATAAATGATTTATAATTCATCATTTTTAAATAAAGATTACAATTTATAAATATAATGTAAATAAAAAGACTTTATCCAATAAAAATATGTATTATAGGCATTTTATTTTTGCATTGGAAGATAATATTTATTTAAAAGTGATTTATAACTGATCACTTAAAATAAATATTTACATTTAATGGATGCAAAAAGAAATTAAATCAAACAAATGAAAAGACTTAGATGATAAAGTCTTTGAAGAAATTGAAAGAAGTTTCCTTACGCAAATAAAATGCCTTGACTTCATCGAATATTCTTTAGGGTATTCATAACCCTAAAATGAATGTAAAGACATTCATTTGATATCATTTTGCTTTTCATATTCTGGAAACTTCTAGAGAGTAGTCGCCATGCACAAACCCTAGCCACGTTTTTGCTAATTTTCACCATATTTCAAGTCATTTTTTGAAGATTCTGGAATATTTATGGCAGAAATACGAAGGCAAATAGACTTATGTTTAAATCTAGAGAATTTTTGGAAGATCAGAGGCAGAAAAATGAAGGTAAGTGGATTTATTTTCAGAAATCTAGAAAAAGTTGTATTTTAAAAGCTTTTGAAAGCTTAACTTGTTGTGTCCTCTGTGTTTTTCTGACGCATTCTTTGTAATTCTTGCTTCACTGCCATGAATCTTCTGTATTTTGAGCTTGCTTTGTTGGGACGTCATTTTTATATTTAACTCCATTTTTTCCTTTTTCTGTTGGCTGCCAAAACTCTGTTTTTAAAACTTGAAGAAGCATTTTCTGACAGAAAGGCTGCCATGAAAACAAGTTGTTCTGCTGAATATGGGTATTCATTTTACATTAGATTCTACAATATATGTAGAGAAACCCTCATAAACTTGTGACTAAAAGAACATAAATTAACTCTCAGGCTGCCATGTTACTTTTCTGGAATTCTCTGTATAGTGCACTTATTTTTGAAAAAGAATAAGACAATAAATATTCTTTCATGATCATCCTGTAGCTTTTGTTCACACTCAGAGAAGAAACTTCATTTGTTGCTGAGCAATTCCTTCCTTCATCTCTGAGTCTTAACAACATATTACAGAGATTTTGTAAATGAACAATGTTGTCTTCTGAAAACTGAAAGCAATGCATTCTTTTCTACTTTCGATTGCTAAACTGATTTGATTCTCCAGATGTAATTATGTAATATCTTCTAGCAGTTGCAACAGATGATAAAATAATGACTGGTAAAAGCCTGAATTTAGACAATGTATGATATTTAGTGATTTGAAATTTGGTATTTTCCTTCACTAAATCTGATTCCAGATTTCCATGCTTTATTGATTTTACTTCCTTGAAAATCCTTAGTGGCTGTAACAAAAAACTTCTTTCAAACTAAATCATCTTCTATGCTTTTATGAAAGTCTATGCCTTGTGAAGACTGTAATGACTGTTTCCCATCACATAATATTTGTTATTGTATATGTTTCAGCATCTTGACTATGAAATAATCATGGTTGTTCATCATTGTTTGTACATTCAAAGATACTTCTGATGAAATAAACCTTTCTTCCAGAATGTTAAGCAAATAAAACAAACATAAAATTCCTTCAACAAGGGAAAAATGTATTGTAATTGCCTTTTCATCTGAAATGTAGGCAATGCTCGTTGAAACTGGTTAATAATGCCTCTATTGATAGTGAACTTCATTGATATCAATTTACTAGTATTTGCTCATTAAGGAAAAATGATGTGTCCTCCATTATCCTCTATAATCATTCTATATGCACTGTAAAAATACATAAAAAGCTTGTATACAATCATAATGATGATACTACTTTCCTCTCATATGAGACCGTTTTAGTTCTGCAAAAAATGATATTAATCTCATGATGTTCATATTGTTAATATCATTGATATGAGCTGAGCTCCACCCTTGTGGGAGCCACATTTAACCCCACTCATATTGAAATTTGATGAATTTAGCAACATTACTTTTCCTGTTTCTGCACATAAAACAAACAAGTTAGTAAAAACATTGGATCGAATGATTCCCTGATGATTGAATCTGGCATTTTTTATTATCTTAGAATTTGACTATATTGATTTAATTCAACAACAGATGCAAATTATATTTCGGTTGAACTTAGCATGTTTTTGAATTTCGTGACTTGAGATCTAACACCACTTTCTACCAATTGCAGATTCTGAATTTGAGAAGCGAAGGATCTAAAGATCGAAGATGCTGAAGACCAAATAGAAAAATGATGAATCAAGTCTACACCATCCCTCAAGGCAATGACGGCATGATTTTCTTTTACATGTTTCACTTTACTTGTTCCTCAGTTGTATAGTTTGTATTTTTTGTTGAATTGAATCAACTTAGTCTACCCATGGCTTGTGTGGGATCACAAAACATATTTCTCTTAATAAATCATTTGTTCATGATATGAAGTGTCTTATGATCAGCAATCTAAATTTTTTTCGATTACACAATGAAACAATGATATTGCAATTGTTC
>VDFB02058242.1:432122484-432137192 GCA_007258455.2 Sequoia sempervirens | reverse complement strand
CTAGGGTCGGGATTCGCTCACCTCCACCACATTGAAGACTTTTGGGGGCATTTTCAAGATGATAAAGAGGTACGTGCAAGGCACTAAATGCAGATGACTGCGCATTTTGTAAGGAAGGTGCAGCCTTTCCCCATACCGGACCAGGTCGAGGAAGATGAGAGCACCATAATGCACCCTAGGTACCCTGCAGTCGCCAATCTGCCAATACCAACAATAGACTAGGATGAGAAAGAGGTCGATGACCTCGACACTATAACCAAGCCAGTCTTGGCCCGTACCAAGGAGTGGGTTGATGAACGGGTGGCCTGACTAACACAAGGGGTGGTCCTGACGTATGAAGGGCTCAAGAGTGAACAAAGTGCCACGGACGATGCTGCTGCCACCACTTCAACAGGTGGGACATCTAAGTCTCCTCCAGTCACCAAGTCTAAGAAGAGGAAGGAGACAGAAACAGAACAGTCTCCTGACCCCAAGGTCTATACAAGGAAAGAAACAGGAGGCTCACCCTCCAAAAGATTTAAACAAACAGGGGGCACCGCGGAGTAGCCCTTGGTCCAAGAGGAAGAAGTAAAAGGTACAAATCAATTAGAACCCCTCTTAGCTCTCCCTGCTCTGAATGTCGCACCACCTACTTCTCTGGCTATGGTCACTACATCCCCGCCGGCGATGGACATCTATGTCCATCTTGCCCCTTCACCCCCGACCGAGCCAGTGATCATAATTGACTCCTCTTCCATAACTACTCCCTCCTCTGCTGCTATGTCACCCACCACGTTGCTCCCTTTAGCTGTAGTGACGAAACCTATACCCACATCCGCTTTGCCTGAGGCCTTCTCCAAGCATATGCAAAACATCCCCTCCAAGCTCTCCCAGATCCTAATGGATCCCACGCTTCAAGCAGCCTTATCTCAAGTCCTTGCTACTGCTCAGCCTTCACAATTGCCAACGGGGCCACCGGCTATGGAAGCCACCATCCTAATCTCTAAGGAGTGGGAGAAATAGGAACAAGAGGCCTCGAAGCCATTTGAATAGGAGGCTGATGAATACCATGAGCACCTAGAGTACAAACATCGCACTATTGACAGGGTGGCCTACGAAGAAGAAGGAACTGGCTCCTCAGAGAGCGGGGATGAGGAGGAGGATGGCAGTGGCAAGGTCATTGTGTAGGCATTCGACGACGTTCTTGAGGAAGAACTGGCTCGATAGCCGAAAGGAACTAAAACAGAGGCGGAAAGGTCGCCCCTCGAGGAAGAAGAACTGCAGCAAAAGGACAAAACTGAGGGAGAGGCCCAAGCTGTCAGGAGCCTCGAAGTTGAACAACTCAAAGAACATGTGCACGAGATCGGACGAACTGAGGAGAAGGAAGGGGAGGAAATGGAAGAGAAAGAAAGTCCCCTACAGCAATTATCTGCCAAGCCTCCCATAAAGCGCCTTATGTTCATCCAGGACTCCGACAAGGAAGAGGGGGATGCAGCAGATAAGGAAGCGGAGGCCTTGATCGAGAGAGGTGAGGGTGACCAGGGGTCACCTAAGGACAAGTCTGTTGTGCCTGAGTGGTTAGAAAAATAGCTCAAAAGGAAAACTCCCGTACTAAAAGACCTGAGGGTGAGACTAGAAGCTATCTTAGCCCGAGCTTAGATCACGGCAAAGAAGGAAAAGAGGCCTAAGATCCGATCTAGGGTGACGATGGATGATTTTGGATCTCGAGCTGCACAAATAGCAACCCCTATGGTGGGCCAGGCTGGCATAAGTTATAGCATCTCCACCATCGACTTGGGGATCACCACTAGAGAACAGAAGATAGGGCATCTTGAGGAGTCAGTGGCCACGGTGGTACACTTGATAAAGCAGGACAAGATTTTAAAGGATGAGCTCAAAGCACAGGTAGTTGCTTTGGCAGATTACATTCAGCAATGGTCTTCGGTGGATGACCTGCCCACCATGTCCACAACCGCACCCCAACTGCTATCCAAAGAACAGATTGATAAGATGGAAAGGAGAAAGAACTTGGAAAGGACTACAGAAAGTTGGTTCCGACAAGTCTTATACGTCGGGAACATGGGAATAAGCCAGGCTATTTTGACAGCCAACCAGTTCTTGGACTTGCAGCAATCTTTGGAAGGTATGAGGAGGCTATGCATCGACTTCCCTGTAACATACGACTCCACCTTCCCAAAGATAGAGGCTATCCTTCAGTTGCTAGAGGCCACATGGGAAGAGAAGCTTGCATTTAGCAAGGATGATCACTGGTTGATGGATGTATGGTGGCAGGACTTTGACAACCAGAAGGAAATATTGGAACAAATAATGAACAAAGTGGATCCGGATATCGAATGGATCAAAGTCAGGGTGGAATGTGCCTGGTACCTCAAGCTGATGACGGAGTATGACATGCCCGCAGTACAAATGGATCCAGAAAAGGTGAAGCCTTACTTCCAAAAGAAGATGGAGGATGGGATGTCTAGTGAAATGACAGTGGAGTTCATGAGTTTTGTTGCCCATGCTTTCATTCAATCAGAGCTATTCAGGGATCAAGGTGCAAAGTACGATGAGGACTGGAAGAGGCTAGAAGATAATGTGAAAGAGTGGAACTACCAAATGTTGCGGTATGAGATCATCGAGATGGACAAACTCCGGCCGGTCATCCTAAAGTTCATGGAATACACAGCCTCTAGGAAGCAGGAGGACAGCCCGGTTGATGATAAAGAGCCCCTTTAAAGAGTAGCTACAGTAAAAAAGCAATTAGCAAAAGGACAAAATGCTACAGTGTCGTCACTAGAGGACAAAATAGGGAAAGGGACAAAATGTAATTTTAAATTGTAAAATATTGGGGGTTGGTGAAACCCTATTTTGTAATGAATCTTGGCCACACAATGAGTATTAATCTTGGCCATTCATTAGATCTTTTGGGCACTATAAATAGGGGTCTCCTCTCATTTGCAAAGAGAGTTGAGTTGTTGTAAAGACATGCTGCAGGAATTTATAATGAAAATACATTGACTTGGTGCATTTTCTGAGTTTCTCACATGTTGCTTGATTCAACCTCCATTGTTAGATACTTGAATTAGATTTGTTGTGCTATTTTAGTTAGTTGTATTCTTGCTTTAATAGATTTTAGGAATGTTGTTTTGTGGTTATGAAAATTCTTGCTGTGTAGATGCCTTCTTAGTCCATACTTTTTGTTGTTTGCTAATGGTAGATAGTTGTGTAAAGTTAGTTTGGACTTAAATCCAAAGTTGCTCCAAACTTTCATCTTTGTTCATGCATGCACATGGTGAATGAAAGATAAAATATTCGCAGACCTCAGAAGATAGCACAAGTTCCATGAGACTGTGAGATTTCCGGTTAAGTGGAATATTGTTTCCAAGAAACTATCCATTGCAAGAACTCCATTATCACTATTCACAATTAGTTGTAGATCCAGAAACCTTTTCTCTTCCCTGCCTTTTTTCATTTTATTTAATGAGTGACCTATGCTAAGGTTCATTACACATTGTAAAGCTAAATCCAATGACAAAAATGGAGTTCAAGACTGTTGTTTGAACCTACAGCAAATGCACAACTTCTCCATCTTAGGAGATCCATTTCAAGACCCAACTTCCCATGCTTTGTAACCCATCCATAAGACCACCTTGTGATTCCAGCAAATCACATCAAACAATTGAGATAATCCAAGCACTATCAAGACCTAACAATAGAGACCTTGGGATACTATTTTGCAATCTGATTGTGGAAAATTGTCTTTCAAGAGAGGTAGTGCACCTACGCACTGCCTGTGTTGAGAAGTGCATAAAAAAACATCAACATTACCTAATTTAGCTACTAGCTCAATCGGGTAGAGTTGTGTTTGTTTTACAAAGTGAAGTAAAAGGTATACATTCTACTCTGCTATGTTATATCCATATGCATAAAAGAGATTATCAACTAGATTGCATTATTACCTTATGAAAATGCATACAACAGAGAAGAGAGTGAAAAATTGTTGCAAAAAGTAGTCTTTATTGATAATCATAAGTGTATAGTGTCCCACACAAGTCGTGGGACTGACTGTTTTAATGTAGTTAAAGAAATAGACTATACATTTATAGATACATAAAAGTAAAAATGCATATGGAATAAAAGGGGATCCGTCATTGCCTGAATGACGAATCCCAAATGAGTTGAACTACATCTGTTTCAGCCCCTCTTGCTTGTCCAGCCTCCAATTCTCCAAGGTTGTTTGCATGTGTGAGGAAAAGTTTGTTAGAGCTCGAGATCACCAATCATTACATATGCAAACATCTACAAACATATAGCCTAATTCTCATAAAGCATTCAAATAGTTTTCATACCACAGATGTCCAAGAAAATGGAAAGACTATCCCAAACATCTATCATATGCACTATTTTTATCTAACATGTTTGTTCACTGTGTAGGTATAAGTGAAATCTTTATTGTTGGTTTGTTTCATTTGATCAAAGCATGTGGAGTAAAATGGGCTCCCACAAGGGTTGAGCCCAGCATGTTGACCTCTTGTTCCATTTGAGAGGGATAGTCACATTTTGAATCATCTATGGAATCCTTGAAAACAAGTATTCATAACCATGATCATATTGATAAAGGATAGACACATTATTAATAAGGTTTCTCTCTTATTAATAAGGGCACTCCTTACCAATATGAACATGATGCAAAGCTGGTCTACAAAGTTCCATGATGATTGCATAAAGAATAATTGGAATATGATTGCAATTTTTTAATCCATAAGTACAAGAGATCAACAAATGCCTTAATAATCAACTTTGCATTCAACAGTGAAGGATGGTTTATGCTCATGTGCTTAGACAGAAAGAAGGTTCATTGTTTGTTTCCAGAACAGAGCATATGAGGCAACATCATCATTACAGTAGGATAAAGAACAAAGTGATGTAAGAGATAGTGACTGACTTTATATCTTCTTCCTTACACAATGTGCATTCATCAGTAAGAGAAATTAGATTTTGATCAAATGATGGCTAACAATACAAATATCATGGGACAGTCAGTAATGTTTCCCCTTATAAGGTGATGTTATAGGTGAGCAGCCTTTCAAGAGGTAAATGCTTAGTAAATGAAACCACAAAATTAGAGGACAGTCATCTACATTAAGCACAGTTTCAAAGCAGTTCAATGTATCAAGTCACTACCAAAATGACAGAGTAATAGAGTAATAAATGCAATGTGGAATACAGGGACATTATACCACGAATAGTATAAGAATGTTACCTACTTTTGGAGTAACCTGTTACAACATAGTGATGTCAAGGACAAAAGAGTGCATCCAATGTGATCACATGCATACCATGATTCAAGAGATGAATATGAAAGAACACTATTACTAGGCATCAATCAATATACTCTGCATCATAAAAGAACATGAAAAGATAGTGTTTTCAACAAGGATAAAGCAACTGCCCTAGATTTCTTGTGATAAATGAACCTTCAAGTGTAAGAATAGTGAGCTACAGGTTTATCTTCATTTCATCTATGAAATTGAAAGGAAAATGCTACACTGTGCAACAGAACTCATTGAATGTAAACAATGTCACTTTTACTTGAAGAGGAATATGTGGCTGTGACATAAAAATGAAAAAAAAGTGACCAAAGAGGCCATATAGATGAGCTTGAGTTTTCAAAAAGATGCATGGGTTATTACTATTGTTTAACAGGGGGCTTGAGAGAGCTTTTGATATAGAGCTAGGGTTTCGAAAGGTTGAAACCCCATATTCATAAAATGTCAGATGAACCCAAAACGGCCAATAAAAGAAATCAGTGAGCCCATGGACCGAGCCATTGAATCAACTAAGTCTCGGGTTTTCTCTACAAAGAATGGAGAATCTCGGTCACCAGTAGACAAAACCTCAGTACCTACAGATATATGTGAAGTCATGGCAGGAAATGCAATGAAAAATATAGGAGACAAATGTATTGAGCATTATATATCAAAAGCCACAGTTATTTGCAAAAAATGAGCTCGAGATGAGCTTCAGAATACGAAAAATGAACAGGAAGTGCAGAAACTGAGCAAGAAATGCATGAGTTACACAGAGAAGCAAGGAATTTCCATAAAACTATAGAAGCCTCATTTTTCCCTCCAGAATTCTCCATGAAAATGCAAGAGAGCTTCATGAAACCCTATGTTGGCAATTAAGTGAGTTTCCAAAAAACTCGATTAGTTAAAATGAAATGCATTTTTTTGCTTTGTCACAGGTTTTGTTCTCTGTGGTATCATAAACCTAAAGGATGCCAACAAAAATAAGGTATTTTTACCTTTATTTTTAAAAAAATATTTGTAACAGATTAATACCCCGTGGGCTTTCATGCCTAATGAACTAGCATACCTTGTATGTGCTTGTGCATAAGGGTCTTTTAAGACTTATGAACTTTTGCATTTAATTTCTCCATAGGTCGAATTAGGGTCTTTGTAATTTTTCATTCACTTTTAAATGTAAAGCATTTGACTAAGTGATGTGTTATAAATCACTTAGTTAAGTGCTATTTTTAATACAAAAATGAAGTGTTATGCCATTTAAATGCTTTAAAGGGATATAGTTAAGCTTTTATGATTTGCAAGCATAGGGAGGTTGGAGAGGTTAGTTGACATATGGAGGAGATGTACGGAGTTTTTACTCACTTTTTGGAGGGAATGAGGGTATCTAGGAGTTAGTTTCTCATGCCTTCATGATGGACATGGTCAAAGTTGACCTTTTCAGCACTTTGGAGCCTTTTCGGAGGAGATATAGTAGCTATATTTTTTTGGCTTTATTGTTGCATATGACCAAGAAGGTTCTAGGTCCTATTTTGGTGGATCTTGGAGGAGGATGGTTATAGTCACTTATGAACTCATTTTGTACTCAGCTCTAATTATGCTCTACTTTTAGTGGCTTTTTGGAGTCCTTTGGAGAGATATTGCATATTTTGTAACTCTTTTGGACATGTAAATGAGTTCATACCTTGATGATTAATGGAGATAAGCAGTTTGACCTTCTTAGTTTTCTATTTCATTGTATGCATTTGGATGATTTGATGCAACTACTTGTAAATTTTATCATTCCTAGTTTTGTGTCTCATTAGTGGAATCTTTAAACAGAAAGTATATGCAGTTGCAGGTTATAAGTTGTGTTGTGTTGCAAGTGTTTCAAGTTGTGAAAGATTTCTTTCTTTCTACGAGTGTGCATTGTAGCCTTCTTACAAAATACTAATGAAAAACATGTCAATATTGAGTTGTGTTCATCAAGCTTATAGTTTACAACCTGTGTATGCAAGTTGTTTGCAAGTCTAGTAAGTGTTTTGGTGCATCACCTTCCTTAAATTTTAGTTTTTCAGCTTATGTTATCTTCTTTCCCCTTTTCCTTGGCATATCTTTAGATTAGTTTAGCTGATTAAATTTTAGGATCCATCCTTATTTGGAGGTCCATTCCAAGTTTAGGCAACCCACAAGCCTAGGAATGTTCCCATATTACTCAAAAATGCTAAGTTCTGCAACTTAGCAAGGGTGCAGTTTTGAGAGCTAACAGTTTTTGGCACGCCTAGTGGGACTGTCGAATCAAGATAGTTTAAGAAATTACATGTTATTGCTACTTTTGTTATGCATCCAGTGAATTTCAGGCCTTTCAGAGGCTAAAAGCAACATATCTGGCGACTCTATGTGTGGAAGAAGCAAAAAACTAGTGTTGTAGCATTTTATGAGAAGAATTCAAACCAAAAGCTCAAGCTCATTTGAGTATTTACAACTATCCCCACTTAGAAGGTAGGATAGAACAACAAAAAGGGCTCCACTTTCATTAAGGAAAACTCAGTCAACTCCACCCTCTATAACAGTTTTACCTCTTTCTGTAAAAAGTCAGGTCTTTGTTGCACCAATGGCAAGAAATCAATCTTTTGTGCAGTTTAAGGGAGGCATTCTATTGAACTTGGCACAACATGACAATATTCTAGTGGCAGCTCTTATGAGTATTCCTTTTTTCACTGGAGAGGACCAAACTACACCCGTTGAACGCATTAAAGACATAGCAAATCTATGTTCAATACATCATGTAACAAGAGAAAATGTAGTCATTAGACTGCTAGCAGCATCTTTTAAGGGAAAATCCCTTCAATGGTTTAGGAGTTTAGTTGTTAACTCAATTACTACATGGGATGAGCTTGGAGAAGCTTTATGTAAGCATTTTGAGGACAAGTCTGATCACTTGTCATTGGTGGAGCAGCTCGCTACTATCAAGAGGGATCTTCGTGAACATATGACAAAATTTAATTTCCACTTCTAGAAGTCTTGCGACAGAATTCCACATAACATAAGGCCTTCACCTGAGTATGCTTTTCTGTATTTTTTGAGGTCTTTGAATAGTGAGATTTTTGTTATGATACAGTCTATGGGTGGGAATACTTTGCCATAGGCCTATGACATAGCTATTAGAGTTGAGAACAACCTTATACAAGTTGGAAGGATAGCCCCTAGACCTCCCATGCCAATCTTCCCTAACATACAGCCTCCCATCACCATGCCAACACCTCAAGTAGCCCCTTTACCAGCTGCTTCTAATCAAGAAAAGGCTACCCAAGCCCAATCTACTAAGCTGCAGGAAATAAAAGGGTTACTCTAGTCTTTTGGAAATGAATTAGTGACCATGAAGAAGCAGCAATTTCAAGGTTTCAAGCCATATTAGCGCCATGGTCAAGGACAAAACCAGCCTTATCAAGCTAATAGGCATCCATATCAAGGGAATTACCAAGGTGCAAGGCAAAATCTCAATCCAAGGCCTTTTCAACCATACAATCCAGCTCCAATCAGTTCATCTAAGGATCTTGTACCTATCTAGAATAACCTTGCAGTTGATTATGAGTGTTGTTTTCCTTGCAACCAACCCCATAACCAAGCTACATGTTCAAATGGGGTTACCAACCAAGCTTTGATGGTGCAAAATGTTTCAAGTATGCATAATGTGCCTAAGGATGAATCTCCACAACAATAGGATTTCCCTCAAAGTGATAAAACTCTCCTAAATTGGCAAGGAGAGGAATTTTGTGGAGTGAACATAGATGATTCTCTAATAGCAGCTAATACTAGAGCCAAGAAGAGGGCTTTTGAAATTGGACAATCAGCAAACAAAGAAAGGGAAGTTGTTGGTCCATCCACCTCTCAAGTGCCACACATACTACAAATAAACACACAAGGCGCTACCAAGGAGCAACCCGAGAATCAGCCCCAATCATCCCACTTGCAAGAAGACCCTACTATTGTAAGGACTCACCAAAAGGTAAACACTGTTGTACCTTTCAATATTATTGAGCACATGAAGAAAATGAATGTGACAATGTCTATGTGGGATTCCTTGTCCATCCCAGGACAAAAAGATTTATTGCAGTCTACACTATCTGATTTAAGTGTTTCAAGTGATGTTTCAGTTGGACAAGTCAAGGTTGTTTTTACAAAAACGCCTCAAGACAATAGTAAGCATCTAGGTAAAGATGTCAAACCCCCCCCCCCTCTTATGTATCTTTGATAATAGGGGATAAATTGGTTCACAATTGTATGGTGGATTCAAGGGCAAGTAGTTTTGTTATGCCCAAACAGATTGTTGATAGGTTAGGTTTGAAATATCAGCCTCTTGAAAAGGGAGTGGTCCAACTTGATGGGTCAGCCATTAACACTGTAGGTGTCATTAAGGATGCTAGCCTTACTTTACATGCCTACCCAAACTTTTCCATCCCTCAAGACATATTTGTTATCGATTTTCCATCATATTTTTCCTTGTGTTTGTCAAGGGATTTCACTACCAAAATAGGGGCTTACTTGTCCTCAGATTGGTCCCACATGTTATTTAGGACTAGATACAGAACAAAAGTAACCATTAATTCTGAATTAATTGCCAAAGACCATATTGAGCCCTATGTACCAAGTACCATAAATGCTAATTGTGTTGTTTTTTTATAGCAATGAGCACGTTGCTGCCCAAGAATCAATTTCACAAACTGAAAGTGTTCTAAATATCCTTCTAAATGATTGGGCAGTAGAAAATGTTGAGGATAATCCAAGTAATAACATTGAAGAGGTTGGTTTGGGTGTGTATATGTTGCATGAACCTGATGTAGTTATCCCAAACCTTGAAAAGAAAGTGGAACATCTAGAACAACATAATGAAGTGTGGAAAATGTTATTTGATGGCTCTAGAAGCAAGAATGGAGTTGGTAGGGGTGTAATGCTTGTATTCCCACAGGGTGAAAAGTATTATTCAGCTTTCTGTTTTGCATTTTCTTGTTCTAGAAATACTGCTAAATATGAAGGTTTGATTCAAGGCTTGGAATGGGCAAGGAAAAGGAAGATTAGCTACCTACAGCTATTTGGGGATAGTGAGTTGATAGTTAATCAGGTAAGAGGCTTGAATGTGACTAAAAATGATGTGCTTAAGTCTTACAAGCATAGGGTGTAAAATATGATAGAAGAATTTGATGCTTTCAATTTGATTTCTATTCCTAGGAGTCAAAATAAGCATGCAGATAGGCTAGCTGCAATAGGTGCTCAATTTGACATACCTAATGATATTAAGAAAGAAAAGGTACAACAATATGTTAAAGTTGTTATAAGACCATCTATTCCTGATAACAACATTCATTAGCAAGTTTTCAAGAGTGATGAATAGGTATTGAGTTTTCTACTCGAAGAAGATCAGTTCTCAATGGTAAACTAGGAGAAACTTAAGCAGCAATATGATGATCAGGTTATTCAGTTAAGGACAAACAAGTTTCCCAAGGGTCTAGTTACCTTGGAATCTATTTTTAGTATTGATGATCATCTAAAGAAAGGAAAGACTACCATGCAGATAAAAGAGGATCATTAAGAAGAGCTTGAAATCTTTAAAGGTAAGCTCCTTAAAATTGGTAAGAATTGTTCCCATGAAGATAGACAAGCCTTTATTGCACTTTTTCAAGAATTTAATGATGTCTTTGCATGGGAGTATTCATATTTAAAGGGTTTTCATCCCCAAATTGCCCAGCATACTATAGAATTAGAGCCAAATGCAAAACCTGTTAGGCAGAAACAGAGGCCTTTAAATCCCAAACTTGAGCCTCTTATGATAAAAGAATTGAATAAGTTGATTGAGGGAGGCATCATTTTCCCAATCAAGCATACATCATGAGTCTCTAACCTTATCTCGATTAGAAATAAAAATGGAGAGATTAGGCTTTGTGTAAATTTTAGAGACCTCAATAGAGCCTCATTAAAACATCATTACCCACTGCCCTCTATGGAGCATATCCTTTAGGTTGTTGTTGATTCTGAAAGGTTTTCCTTGTTCGATGGTTATTCTGGTTATAACCAAGTTCTAGTAAAGGAAGAGGATCAATAAAAGACTGCTTTTACCACAAAGTGGGGCATTTGGCCTATAAAGAATGTCATTTGGTATGTCTAATGTTGGTGCCACTTTTCAAAGGGCAATAGACATGGCATTTCAAGGGTTGATCTATAAGCTAGTGCTCATTTACCTTAATGATATAAAAATGTTTTCTAAAAATGTAGATGAGCATCTATCACATTTAAAACAAGTATTTGAGAGGTGTAGGGAGTTTGGTATATCCCTTAACCCCAAAAATGTTTTTTTGTTGTTCATGAAGGCAAGCTTCTTGGACATATAGTGTCCAAACAGGGGATCACTATTGATCCAGAGAGAGTAAGTGTTATCTTAGCCTTGCCTTTACCCAACCATAAAAAGGGGTTGCAAATCTTTCTTAGCAAAATTAATTTTTTGAGAAAATTCATTCTAGATATTGCAAATCTTTTGAAGCCACTAACTACTATATTCAAAAAGAATGCAAGTTTCAGCTAGACCAGAGAGGCTAAGCGAAGTTTTGAAGAAATCAAGGAGGCATTATCAACAGCTCCCACTGTGGTAAATCTTAATTTTGCAAAGGACTTTATTTTGTATGCCTTTGGTAGCATACACACCATTTCTGCAATGTTGGTACAACAAAATAATGATAATTTAGAAAAGCCCATTGCTTTTTTTAGTCAAGGTTTAGAAGATTATGAACAGAGGTATACTTTTGTGGAAAAGCATGTACTTGTTATTAGAAGTTTGAAAAAGTTAAGTATTTGATTTCTAATTGTTAACACAAGGATTTGCACACGAAATTAAGCTGAATAACTTATTAAATCCTATGCATATGGGACTATTCTCAGGCTGTGGGTATCCTATGATGAGAATAGACCTCCAGGTTTTGGGCTGGTTCCCTTTGGATTTTCTTGTAAAACTGGTTTTTAACAGAGGTAAAGGATAAAAGGATAAAGTAAACATAAAACTTGAAAAAAGGTGATTCACCAATATGTAAAGATGACTTGAATATGCTCTAAAACCTCTCAAGATATTTTGACAAATGAAACTAAAAGAGAATCCACTACTCAATCTAGCATGTTCTGCATAAATGATTCATTTGAAAGGCTTCTATGATCAAAGTTTGTTTGAAAGAAAACAATGATGTTTTCATAACAAGCATTCAACAAATCTATGAAACACAATCAATGACCTGCACTATAACATACTGAATCTAAGCAAGACATTGAGGCAATAAGATTAAAATGAGGATTTGATGGAAATCACAAACTATTAATCTAAAGACTTACTCACAATACATGCACAAGACAGATCTGAGAAGGAATGACAAGCTTCTTTATTGAAAAATCTGGGATATTTGCATTACAAATCTCAAGAAATCATGAGTTACAAAGTGAGAATGGTATGCCTCAACAATCTCCAAACCAAGAACTAACTCCAATAATGAAAGAAGAGAAAGAATTATAGAAAGAGTCTTAAAATTCAAAATTGAATTTTGGCTCCAAAAGTTGATGTGTTGTCAATCCTTTCCTCCAAATAAGGCATGCAATTGCCAACCAACTCCAACAAGAGTTGTCAAAGTTTGAACAACTTAGTGGGTCGTATAGAAATGAAAATCCCTCCAAATCAGGATCATAACTAAAAGTAACAAAGGTGTTTATACCTCAAAACACTCCTTGACTCATATCAAGTCAAAAAGAATTCATAACTGAAGTTAAATTCCTGATTTAGTGCTCAAAAATCCTTGATTTTCTCAACATGTTGGCATATTTTTCTGAATCATCACCATGATTTAAGCAAAGCTTTAAGGCTCACTCCTTTGACCAAATCCAATAATTTGAAATTACATTCAAATTACTTTTCATTTGCACTTCATAATATCATTTATTTATAAATGATTTATAATTCATCATTTTTAAATAAAGATTACAATTTATAAATATAATGTAAATAAAAAGACTTTATCCAATAAAAATATGTATTATAGGCATTTTATTTTTGCATTGGAAGATAATATTTATTTAAAAGTGATTTATAACTGATCACTTAAAATAAATATTTACATTTAATGGATGCAAAAAGAAATTAAATCAAACAAATGAAAAGACTTAGATGATAAAGTCTTTGAAGAAATTGAAAGAAGTTTCCTTACGCAAATAAAATGCCTTGACTTCATCGAATATTCTTTAGGGTATTCATAACCCTAAAATGAATGTAAAGACATTCATTTGATATCATTTTGCTTTTCATATTCTGGAAACTTCTAGAGAGTAGTCGCCATGCACAAACCCTAGCCACGTTTTTGCTAATTTTCACCATATTTCAAGTCATTTTTTGAAGATTCTGGAATATTTATGGCAGAAATACGAAGGCAAATAGACTTATGTTTAAATCTAGAGAATTTTTGGAAGATCAGAGGCAGAAAAATGAAGGTAAGTGGATTTATTTTCAGAAATCTAGAAAAAGTTGTATTTTAAAAGCTTTTGAAAGCTTAACTTGTTGTGTCCTCTGTGTTTTTCTGACGCATTCTTTGTAATTCTTGCTTCACTGCCATGAATCTTCTGTATTTTGAGCTTGCTTTGTTGGGACGTCATTTTTATATTTAACTCCATTTTTTCCTTTTTCTGTTGGCTGCCAAAACTCTGTTTTTAAAACTTGAAGAAGCATTTTCTGACAGAAAGGCTGCCATGAAAACAAGTTGTTCTGCTGAATATGGGTATTCATTTTACATTAGATTCTACAATATATGTAGAGAAACCCTCATAAACTTGTGACTAAAAGAACATAAATTAACTCTCAGGCTGCCATGTTACTTTTCTGGAATTCTCTGTATAGTGCACTTATTTTTGAAAAAGAATAAGACAATAAATATTCTTTCATGATCATCCTGTAGCTTTTGTTCACACTCAGAGAAGAAACTTCATTTGTTGCTGAGCAATTCCTTCCTTCATCTCTGAGTCTTAACAACATATTACAGAGATTTTGTAAATGAACAATGTTGTCTTCTGAAAACTGAAAGCAATGCATTCTTTTCTACTTTCGATTGCTAAACTGATTTGATTCTCCAGATGTAATTATGTAATATCTTCTAGCAGTTGCAACAGATGATAAAATAATGACTGGTAAAAGCCTGAATTTAGACAATGTATGATATTTAGTGATTTGAAATTTGGTATTTTCCTTCACTAAATCTGATTCCAGATTTCCATGCTTTATTGATTTTACTTCCTTGAAAATCCTTAGTGGCTGTAACAAAAAACTTCTTTCAAACTAAATCATCTTCTATGCTTTTATGAAAGTCTATGCCTTGTGAAGACTGTAATGACTGTTTCCCATCACATAATATTTGTTATTGTATA